>VZTQ01007847.1:118953-275134 GCA_013400755.1 Pelecanoides urinatrix | reverse complement strand
CTGGGTTCAGTTTTGGGCCCCTCACGACAAGAAGGACATTGAGGGGCTGGAGCGTGTCCAGAGAAGGGCAACGGAGCTGGGGAAGGGCCTGGAGCACAAGTCTGATGGGGAGCGGCTGAGGGAACTGGGGGTGTTCAGCCTGGAGAAGAGGAGGCTGAGGGGAGACCTCATCGCGCTCTGCAACTGCCTGAAGGGAGGTTGGAGCGAGGGGGGGTCGGTCTCTTCTCCCAAGTAACAGCGATAGGATGAGAGGAAACGGCCTCAAGTTGTGCCAAGGGAGGTTTAGGTTGGACATTAGGAAAAAATTCTTTCCTGCAAGAGTGGTCAGGCCTTGGCACAGGCTGCCCAGGGCAGTGGTGGAGTCCCCATCCCTGGAGGGATTTAAAAGATGTGTAGATGAGGTGCTTAGGGACATGGTTCAGTAGTGAACTGGGCAGTGCTAGGTTTACAGTTGGACTTTATGATCTCAAAGGTCTTTTTCAACCTTAATGATTCTATGATTCTATATTTTTCGCCACCATGTTGACTAGGCACAATGAACATGGATGAGGGTCTCACTGTGCTAAACATTATGCAACAAACAGGCAGCCCCTGGAGTAAAGCATTTAGTATAGGTATACACTGAGACAACAAATGGATACAGAACGACAGGAGAAAAAAAAAAATAATCTCTGAAAGTGCATTTTAAATTTTTTGTATCTCAGCACATTACTGGTCTGAGATAACAGAGTTCACACGTACAGAACAGAAGCCCAAGAGAAGCTATTGTATGAACTTGTAGCATATCTGTTACCACATTGCATTGGCGTACGTACACTCACTTTTTTGTGAAAAACTTCTAAGGAGATCTTCCTCATGTTTGTAAGTGGAGAATCCGGGTGAGAGACCGAGACCAGCAGCTATGTAACAGATAGATAGCACACACTAAAATAAAAACATATTTTGTGCGATGGAGGGCACAACTCTGCTAATGTGGACACACTTGAGTTTTTGAGGCACAAATGTCACACTGATGGACAGATATCAAATCATGTGTTATCCTGTAAGTAGGCTATATACCCTTTCGCCTCTGGTCAATTCAAACCTGCCATAACAAGGTTGTTGTTTATGATACCTGAAATGTCTGAGAAAAGTTTGCACACGTGATGATGTTTATTCATACACCCAAATAATACTTCGATTTTCAGCAGAGAAACTGCTAGTGTATGGAGCACTAGCATAAACCACTTCAGAACAGTGAGAAATGATTTACAGTACCTAAGTAACTTCAGCTATGTACAAGCTTGGGACAAAACAGTAGATTTAATAATTCAAAAGGTACAATCTACTTCATCACCTCTTAGGCATATAGTATATGGTGCAAAGAAAGCCTTTTTCTTTTTGTAAAATCCTTCCTATCAGTAGTTCGTTGCTACTTGACAATTAAACCCTATGGTCACAATGCTTAGCATTATGTATTGGGGGGTTGTTTCTTGGTTTTTTGTTCTGGTTTTTTGTTTGTTTGTTTGTTTGGGGTTTTTGGTTTTGTTTTGGTTTTTAAGTATTCCCAGTGCTGGATCAATGTGAAGAATAGAAACATCCAGAACCACAGAAAGGTTGAGGTTGGAAGTCACCTCTGGAGATCATCTAAATTCAACCCCCCTGCTCAAGCAGGGCCACCTAGAGCAGATTGTCCAGAACCATGTCCAGGTGGTTTCCAGTATCTCCAAGGAGACTCTACAACCTCCCTGGGCAAAGTGTTCAGGGATCAACCACCTTGTAATTAGAAGTTTTTTCTCATGCAAAATTAGAAATTCCAGCATTTCAAATTTGTGCCCATTTCCTCTTGTCCTTTCACTGGGCACCCCCTACAAGAGTCTGATTTATCTTCTTTGTTCCCTCCCATCAAGTATTTATATATATTGGTAAGATCCCCCTATTAAGAAATAATAAATTTCACTGTTAAGAAATGTGACAATTTTGTAAGTGAGTGCAGGAGCGAAGTGCAGAAAGAACACAGTGCAGCAGGCTTAATAAAAAAAATAGTTGCCCTCATACTGATATTGTATTCTCAATTCCCATAATTATTTCCATATTATAAAACTAATTGCAATAAATAGAAGGTATATTATTTGACATTGTGTTCACTGCTTATGAAACCAAATTCTTCTTGCAAGGGTCTTTCTGTATAAAAAGATACATTATGTTCAGGTCTTTTTTTTTTTTTTTTAGTTCATTTGAGCTTTATATGAAAGAAACATTGGAGGAGGATAAAAAAAAAATCATATGTTTTTTCCCGGTATTACCAAACACGCCCACATGAAGCAATTTAAACACGTTTTCCTAAGCAGGTCCGTGTGACTTGAGGATCTCTGTGATAGATCTCTACCATCGAAAAGAGGAAACGATCTCTGTGATAGATCTCTACCATTGAAAAGAGGAAATGATCTCTGTGATAGATCTCTACCATCGAAACAAAAGAGGAAACGTTGGGCGGCTGCGTTGCTTTAGGTTGCGTGGCACCCATCCCTTCCCACCCAGCGATGGGCACATGTGCGACTCTGGCCTCTTGCGAAGGTTCCCGAGACGCTGGACAGGCACGTGGTAATTACAGCCTGCAAAATTAGCCTTTGTAGATATTAAAACACATAAAGGAGATCCCGTTCCTTCATTCAGCACCTTTGATAATCACTCGGGCTTCAGGAGATGATCCCAGCGTGACACCTAGTGGCAGCAGCACATTTAACCCCGTCAGTGCCTTTCAGGCAGGTTACTGTTTCCAAGAGATGCACCCCTATTTTTAAGTGTGTTCTAGCTTGCCTGCAACATCTTGGATGCCCTAAAGCAGTAAAAGCATGAGTATTCTCAAAATCAGGGAATTGCTTTGTTTTCTCCACTTTCAGCTACAATCAACTGAGACATAGCAGGAACCTATCTAAAATACTAATATCTGAGTAACAATCAAATATCCATTTACTATTTATTTCTTCATAACTTTTTAAATTCTGTTTCTGATCACACTTTCGGGAACAGGAATTGCTCAACTAAATGATCTTAATGAGGCTGTAAATCTCTCATGTTGAGGTTTACTTGTACGTGCAGACTTTCTAAATACTGCTTTGCTTCCGTAACTTGAAATGAGAGCTACAAAAATATTTAGGTAACTAATTCCCACTGTCTCACTAAGTAAGGAGATCCTGACATGCAGCCTGAAATATAGCACAGTAATGTATGTATATAAACTATAGTTTACATAGGTGGGTGTTACCTCTAGCATAATAGGTGCCAGAGAGATTATTGATAATGGCCAGATTATGCACACACACACACTCAAGATTGTAACCTTTTAAATACCACTAATAAGATTACCCAGAATCTGCTTTGTTTCCCAACTGGTACTTTGATATCCATTTTCAATCCTCTCATAGAAAAATAATTTATAGAATTCACATGGTGGTGTTCATTTCTTAGTATAAATTCAGTATGTTCACTAACGATAAGAAGGGAAAGAAACTTCTTATCCAAAAATTGCAGGCCATTGTTATTTGACATGCAGTAACAATTGTGTTGCCTGTAATAAAAGCAATGTTGTTCCTCTCAGCTATATGGATGAGCAAAAGACTATTGTAAACACATTTCTGTTTCCTTCAAATAACATTTTAAAAAGCAACAACAAAAATCACAGCAGCACTAAAGCAAGACTCATTAATTTCATTAAATTTCCAGGTGAGAAGAGGATCTCATATCACTCTCTCTACAGCAGGTCAGGACTCAATATAAAAAACAATTTCAAACTACATATTCTCAAATTTGGGGAAATACATTCTTAGACTGCAGTTATGTCCTTGAGGCTCCTTATTAGTATATGCAAATATGCTTACAGAGTAGGAAGAAAAAAAATAAACTAGAAGTATTCCTTAAAAACCAGCAATTTGCTGTTTCCTTCTTCATTAGTCTATACCAACCCCCCAAACACTAAATCCACAAAATAAACCAAGTGACCCGTTTTTTTGTTTTGAAGGTTTTGTTTTCTTAGAACACTAGAATTGCAAATCCCTTAAAAATATCTGCTAGGCTTCACGACTGTGTGCATCAGCCTTATTTATCCTAATTTGTGACTCTCCCGTCTGGAAGTAACAGGTTCAGAGGAACCCTGTGCGGCCTCAGACTCGTTGCGGTCTGCAGTGCCTTTCAGGGCACCTCCTCCAAGGATGCACAGCCTTTACAACCTTCGAGAAAGGCTGAAGAAAAGCAGGAACAATTTGCTAATAGTCTAGTGATGTACAAAACCAGAAAACATTTGATATTACAAAGCCTTTTCCATCTGACAAAGAAAGAAAGAAAGAAAAAAATAGCTGGAAGAAGTAGTCAAGTAAAATCCACATCTTAAAAAAAAAAAAAGAAACAATGCCAATTGATGGTAGCAGTAAGTGAAACTACATTGAGATAGATTACTGGGGAAATAACATATCCTTCACAACATCAAGTCTTTAAATTAAGGTTGGCTGTCTTTCTAAATAAGATGCTACAAGTCTTAGGCATACAAGATCCAATCACAAAGCAATTCTATAAACTGGAAAGAGGATGGATATTAAAAAGGTTTTTTGATCATGAGAGAAATGAGATGCTAGAACAGACTTCCAGCAGGAGAACTGAGGCTCCCTTTAAAAAAAAAAAAAAAAAAAAGATACATATATGAAAATGATTTTCAGGCAAGCTTATTATATAAAAGCAAGAATTCATCTTCGTGACTCCAGAGGTCCCCTTCTTGTCATATACCATTGATTTTAAATTTATTCATCTCCTTTTCTTGAGAAATTATAAAACAGTAATTATTAGGAAGGAATAATTTTGCTGTTATGGATATTGAAAAAATTCCTTGAGGCTCAAACAAGTATCAAAACCCACAGCATGAAATACTCCGCACAAGCAGCATCTGCTTTGAAAGTATACAGACTATCTAAAAAAAAAATTAGCAGGAACTGAGGGAAGACAGAAACATAAGCCAGGAGTACACAACAGCAATGAAAATCTTTTGCTTCAGGTCACATATTGAGAATATGAGAACAGCTTTATGTACTCTATATCCTATCTCTGAACAGTGGCCAAAGACTGATGTCTAAAGAAAAAAAAAAACAAACTTGAGTGATTCTTCCCCTGAATACTCTTTGTCTCCAATAGAGAAAAGGGAAGTTAGGAACAGAACCCAAACCTCCAAAATTTTGATCCAATGCTTCAAGAACAAGAACTGCACAGCACACATTTTCTTTTTTTTAATATAGAACAAGTGCATATCTGTAGAAACAGTCTCAAATAGAACATTTTAATTCTGGTAAGACAGAAATGCTGAAATGGGATAATTAATGAAACAATAATCTTTAAGAAATTGGCTATTACCACCATTTAAGACTATTTTTAGTTCATTATTTGAGCTGGTTAACTCTCTAATAAACTCACTTAATTTCCTTAATTGGCTATTTTTAAATTATAATTTTAGCAAACTACTGAGCTGGCAAAGAGATATCTATTCAGATCAATTCCTTTTACTTGAAGTTACTGCCAAGTGATTTTACCATCTGGACATTTACCTCTCTATCAAATGAGTCACCACCACCACCAAAATACTTAATTAGTGTGACATGAAGAGTGGCTTGAAGAGAAAAATAAATAAAAAAATAAATTTTTCACAAGTCCCTAAGAGCAAAATATGAGCTGTTCAGTCCCATTTTCAGAAGGCATTTTTCATCTCATTTACTTTAAGTGAAGCTTAAAAGAATAGGCACTGGGCTTTAGTATGGTAGCTTAATGAACAACCAACTTTGAGCTGTGCCACAGTAACTAATAAAACTCATGTTCTTAAAACAGACTTCTCTCCAACCTATCTGGACCCATAATAGACTTTTTAAGACTCCATTAGTCTCCCTTACCCATCAGCCAGCCATATGCCAGAACTTACCAGCTTCACAACTCAGTTAAACTCAGGTAACTCAGTTAAACGCAACAGGACAACATTTTAACTGCTTCAGATACCTAACACTTCAAACCNCCAGGCTGAACACCCCCAGTTCCCTCAGCCGCTCCTCATCAGACTTGTGCTCCAGGCCCTTCCCCAGCTCCGTTGCCCTTCTCTGGACACGCTCCAGCCCCTCAATGTCCTTCTTGTCGTGAGGGGCCCAAAACTGAACACAGGATTCGAGGTACTTGCTTATTTAAGCTAAAATGACTGACTTTCAGTTCAGTGGATAAGGAGCCCTCCTAAGTGATATTCTGCTGGCTGTGATTTTGGGGTGCAGCACCTACCAGAATTTCAGAGAAGACAGCATGGGGCCGTAGTATCACCTGCTCAGCCATGGCAGAGTGAACCTACACCTACACAACTGGCTTCCCCCAGCACTGGCAAAACTTCTTCAGCTAAGTAACATATCAAAACATATTCTAGGTGGCAAAGTATATAATCTTTCATTTCCAGCCTAAAAACTGAGTAAGAAGAAAATTAATTTTATTTACGTTTACATACTTTACAGATACCATCTAGGGGCAAGAGTAAAAAAAGGTTTAAGAGACAACTGAATGGATGATTTCAGTATGCATAATAAATACAAGGGTATAACGCAGTTCAATTTCCATGCTTCACAGCAGAAACTAAACATGGAGTTCAGAAAGAAATTTTCCCAAGATCATTAACTCCCTAGTTTGGGGTGGTTTGTACATTTTGAAAAATAGCAATTATTATAGTTGCCCCCAAGACAAAATAGGTAGGTGTGCCACTAGTCTAAGATAGGGCAGCTCCTAGATAAGCTCCTAGTTTAAATCTAGCTGAGTGACAGCAAAAAGGAGGGGACTTGCCATCTTTCCCCCCGCCACCCTGGCTGGGAGGGAAACGAGGCGAAGCTGTTACTGATGAGGTTTTTTTGAGGGAAGCTTGTAGTTCCAAACAAATTTCTCTGTAACCACTGCTGCTGCCTTAGTTAGAGCTTCAGTAGATAGAAACTGCTGATCTCATTTACGAGCGACTTTTCCAGACCAGGGAGGAGGACGCTGTCAGCGCAGTGACAAAGGAAGATTGAATTGTTACAGTAATACCGGCTTCAAGATAAAAGGGTCATCACCGCATCCCACTGAGGTGACTTTGTACAAGCACAGGGAGGTCTGAATCATTTGGATGTGACGTTGTGTAAGTCATCTGGTCGAGTTCTGCATGATCTACAACACACAGCTCTTACCAGTAATAACCAAGCTTCGCAAATACTGTTGAAAGCTGGACTGGTATCTTCTGTATTTATAGACAGTAACAGTGAAATTACTTTACTGTTTTTTTTTCAAGCATTTTCATTACTCAGGTAAGGCACTAAGACAACATTAAAGACAAAAGCTTCATAGAGGTAATTATTAATAATGAGATATAAAAATTTTAAAGGCAGCTTTCTGATCCATATAATATAGTACTCATTAATAGATAGGATTGCAATAATTCGCTTAATTTATTATCAATTTTAATGAGATTATTTTTCTGACTTGAGATAACAAATATAAATTAAAACACTCAAAAGGTGAATTGTCTCCATTTCACTATGGCCATCTGCTCAGAGCAGGAGGTTTAGTAAGTTTGTATAGCATATGCTGTGAAGATACACTAGTGTAAAACCTTTGTGAAAAAGTTCAGATACGACAATGACAAAGTAGAGAATTAGAGTGAGTATGAATATGAGACACTTTGGCTAGTTGCGAAGTTTAATGTGAAATGTCAAGGTACATTACCTCTTTGTTTTTATTATCTATTTAAAATAGATAATACTGTATCTTTTAAACCCAGCACTGGCATGACCTCAGAGCTGTAAAGAGATTAAAAACTCAAGAGACTGTGGACAAGACGCTGAGCTCACTGGGGTATCACACCCTTGGCACTCCTCACTGAGGAGCTGAGACCCCGGGCTATGGTGGGTCTTCCCGTGCTCCTCCTGCTGCCGGACACCCAGACCACGAGGACCAGGGGAACCGCAGCAGAGACAGGAGCCAGGATTCCTGCTCATGGCCGAATTCTGAGGTTTCTGAGAGCACCCACCTGTGGAACAGAGGGACAGGTGCCAGATCAGAAAAGATCTAATAACAAGGAACGAGAAAAAAATGCATCAGACTACATCAAGAGATCTCCTTTATGGTTTTCTCACCACTTTTTGATATCCTAGTGTCGATCTGGGAGCTTAAAAGACTTGAAAGACTTGGATTTCCATGCTAAACAGAGTCCTGGCTCCCCAACAGAATAAAGGATTTCTGTGTTTGGGGTTGAGTGCTCCCCTTTGACCCAGAAATACTGAAGTCTGGCACGTTCCAGAGTCCGAATCAGTCCAGGCAGCGAGGCTGACAGCACCTTCCGACCCCACCGTCTACCAGGTGGGAAGCAAACCAATACAAGTCTCGTGGCGTATTTTTAATCACAAATTCAACAAAATTCTTGTATTTCTATGAAACATAAATACAAGAATCAGTAACTTCTTGCTAAAAACCTTAAGAGTGGTAACCTCTTAAACAATTCAATAGCCAACCCTACTATACACCAGCATTCAGAAAAGATAACAGAATGACAATGAGAAGTGGAGAGAAATTCCCAATTCAACTGATTAGGAACAAAAAGAATTTGGACAGGATACCCTTGGAGGAGAAGCAAAAGGACTCATCTGGTTCCTGTCACTGCGTCGGCGACAAAAAGCTGCGGGGCCAAGTTGCAGCAATCCTCAGAGCTGGCAGAGGGACTGGAAGTACCCCAGGTCTAGACGGGGGGGGGACCTGGAAGCTCCAGGGTCTAGACTAGAAGCAAAACCCAACCTCACAGCCTGTAGAGAAATGACTTTGAGAGAAGGGGAACTAATTTTACTAGAAAGAAAAGGAAATTGAAGATCCAAGAAGAGAAATGTCTTGGAGTTTTGAAGACGCAAAGGGGGTCTACTGTGAAAATATTTAATTGTTATGGTCCCTGCACTGGGATAAGGGAAATACAAGAGGAAAGACTAAATATTGAAGGTGTCATACCGCCTGGGAATGTCAGCCAGGACTGAAGTTTAATTTTAGCTTGCTTTCTGTGCTTAAAGTCAGTCTGAAAGAACTATTTAACATCAGTGTCTAAACCAATAAGAACCAGATTAAAATCTGGATAATAATTTCATCCAAATAGATTTGGTTCACACCACCATTCAACATTATACTATTGAATTTATTCTTTTTCTCTGTTTTCTTTCCTGACAAGTATCTGCAAGTCTGGATTCCAGTCAGAACTGTGTGGGTTTTCACACAGGATTCATCACTATAGTAACCAAGCAGAAATCATTAAGTGTGAGGGGTTTTCTGTTGCCCTCTTTTTTCCTTTTTTTTTTTTTTTTCTTTCTCTTTTAAACCAACAGTGAAGTGGGACACAGAGAGATGGTTGAGATTCTGTGCTGGTTTTGGCTGGGATAGAGTTAATTTTCTTCACAGTAGCTGGTGTGGGGCTGTGTTTTGGATTTGTGCTGGAAAGTGTTGATAACACAGGGATGTTTCGTTCCTGCTGAGCAGTGCTTGGACACAGTCAAGGTCTTTTCTGCTCCTCACCCCACCCCACCAAGTGAGCAGGCTAGGGGGGGGCACAGGGAGTTGGGAGGGGGCACGGCTGGGACAGCTGACCCCAACTGACCAATGGGCTATTCCATACCATATGACGTCATGCTCAGCATATAAAGCTGAGGGAAGAAGAAGGAAGGGGGGACGTTCAGAGTGATGGCGTTTGTCTTCCCAAGTCACCGTTACGCGTGATGGAGCCCTGCTGTCCTGGGGATGGCTGAACACCTGCCTGCCCATGGGAAGTGATGAATGAATTCCTTGTTTGGCTTTGCTTGTGCGTGGCTTTTGCTTCACCTGTTAAACTGTCTTTATCTCAGCCCACGAGTTTTCTCACTTTACCCTTCCGATTCTCTCCCCCATCCCATCAGAGGGGAGTGAGCGAGCAGCTGGGTGGGGGCTTAGCTGCCTGCTGGGTTAAACCTTGCCCGATTCTCAGAAGCTTCCAGAATTCCAGTGACATTTGGGTTTATAAGCCCTCCAGAGTCCATCAGAAATCCCTGCGTAAATAGAATCACACAGGAAGTCTCTGCAGTGCTTTAAGCCCATGACTACAATAGGAATAAATGTTGTTCCAAATGATTTTATTAATAGGAAGCACAGGGTAGATGAAAGATTGTATTTGGGGGGTTTCTAGCCTTACATTCCAGATGAAAATGTGGATGGTTTTGAGGTAAGTCACAAAACATGTCAAGGACCATCGATCACTGGTTAAACAGATTATAAAAAGCCTGAGCCCAACAATTTGAATAAAAGCCAGGGATAAATATTGCCTGTCCTTTGTAATTATCTCGAGAAAACATTTTAAGCAAAACAGTAGATTTTTGTTTCCCCACAAAAATATTCATAAATGTGATGGTCTTCAAAACATATACATAACTAAGCCATTGAAAACAATAGTGAAGAAAAGGTATTAACAGAAAGATCATACTTGTACATGTATATGTGTGTGTGCATGCATGTGTACGTGTATAAATAAATTTGTAATAAAGGATTCATGAAGGTCCGAGCTGCTCTGCAAAGAACAACTGAAATCAATTGCGTAAGTTTGCCCTAAAATTCCAACAGAAAACTTTTATTTAGTGTTTGTATTTATCCCTCAAATCAGCAGCGTTCCTTATTTCAATTTTATTGTTCTTCAAACAGTTATGGACATGAAAATCCAATAAAATTATTGTGCAATATACAATATAATGAACAGATCTCTCGCTTCAATTACTTTCTAATCTTCCTAATAACACACATTGCACTGAAGCATTGGATCAGGTATCAGAAGCGTGCTGCAATCAGATGCAGATTTCTAACTGCGGTATGCAGCTCCAGGAACATTTGGCATAACGTGGTCCAAGAACTGAATGACCAAAACTATGCTTAGCAAACAAACTCCTCAAGTCTGAATCATTCAAATCAATTTTCAAATGAAAAATAGCATAGACGAAATGAATGTCTGCTGATCAAAATTCAGTCAACAGCTATATGAGTTAGCATCATACATACACATTTGAACAATCATAACAAGAAAGTTTCATCTTGAACCAAAATGAAATTGAACCTGCTCATATAGTCATTAAACACAAAGGTTTAAAATGCAAATGTCACAAACTGGTTAAGCCCATTATTCAATTACTAATTAAAATATTTTCCTCCTGCAACCTTATCGGCACAGAAGAAAAAAGTGATAGGGTAGGAAGACTTGTACATTTATTTTTGCAGGCAAGTAAAACCAAACCAAGATGACTGCATTAGTAGAAGGAATCAGAGATAGAGCTATTCAGGTTCAGTTAACCTAGTCCAGTCCTTTACCACGCAACAAAATATTTTAAGAATCTCACGACTATTGGCTCATTTATAATTAAATTACTTTGCCAGATCAGGTTGCTTCAAGTAAGCAGCTATCCACGTCCTGAACTGATCACCCATACGCAACACCAGATCCTGCCTGCAGGAACGAAATCTCGGCCGGGAGGACAAGGACAGTCACAACCGGACATACACGGGTCTAATGGTGTGGCAGCCGGGCAGTAAAGCCACAGTGCCGTTTGTTCACAGCCCACAGGTTTGCATCTATAGAAATATAGAGATAGTGTCATTCTCCTACATTCAACTCAAGTACTTTTCTCCCAGTTCTTATGAATTTTGACAAACAGTATAAAATATTTTTTGATACACAAGCTAGCAACAAAAACTATTATACCAAAATACTATTAATGGTCAGTTTCATCTTGTGAATTATAAAATAAATGAGAGCAAAATGAGGGAAAACTGCACTGTTATTGATTTATTAAAGTTGAGGATGAAGTAAGCATTCGGTCTGACTTCCTGTCTGTCAGGAATTTGCCTTTACGCTGAGCTCATTAATTTGCATTTAATGAAAGTTTAACTTGTATTTGGCTAAGACATATTTTCTAAAAGTGATATAAATGACATCAAAAGATGAGAAAATACATCTTCCATGACAGTTTAATCCAGCAGTTCATCATGTTAAAAAGTACCCATTTCTAATTTAAATTTGGCTGGCTGTGGCTTTCTAGGATAATTATCTGCTTTTATCTCCTTATAAAAGAAGAAAGCAGTTGCCCCCTTTCCCGGCTTGATTAGAAAGACCTACTGTATTTTGTAACAAGACATTTCTAACTAGAGGATAGTTCAGGATTAGTTTCTCCCCTCCTGATGAAAATTTCTGACTGATTCTGATAACCAGAAAGAAGGATACAGATGACAAAAAATGAATGAAATGACAAAAAGAATGAAGAATAATGAAAGACTGAAAAATACACCAAAAAAATCACATAGGAAATACTTACTTCTCCAGCTGGCCAAGATGAAAAATTACTAACCAAAAGAACTCTTATTGGAATGAGCAGATGTAGGGGAAACGTATCATCTCTAGGTTACATGAGATGAGCTCAGTCCTAAAAAATGCCCCTTAAGAGAGTGTTTGGAAAGGAAAAAATAAGCAGCACATGAGTAAGAAGTTTCAGACCGCACGAGGACATGAAGACAGAACCACCACCCCTTCCCTAGGAAGAAAACTACATACTTGTTGCAGTGTCTTGCGAGGAACTGCTGGAAATTTCAGAATTAAGAGCCTGCATTCAGTTCCCCAAAGGCAGCAATTGGCTAAGATGACACTGGCTGATTAAAATGGATTCTCTATTTTATGCATAGAGGGTATAAGACTAATGGGGCAGAACAGCTATAGCTATGAAACAACTGTAAGGCTGAATTATCACCCCAAGGACCAACCCGTAAGGATGCAGAGTTCTGTCACACACAAAAAAGTCTGTGTTCTGTCATATGGATTTACCACCTCGTATTTGTGGAATATATACTGCCAGTACTTGTAGAATTAAAAACAAACAAAAATCTTGTTTTCTGCAGTAGCATCTTGGGAAAACAAACTTTACTCAGCATCAGGATATATAACAAGAAGAAATTAATGAAAACATAGACTCCATTAACAGCCATACTGTTCTTGTAAATAAGAGAATTGCACAAGAAAATCTCTCTTTCAAATATGGAAAATGTCAGATTAACACCCCCACCCCCACAAAGAGAGCACCTAACTAATGAGGATAGATCTAATTTATGTCCACAGTGACAGCTGTCTTACAAGCAGATTCACTGGTTCTCGATAACATTTTTCAAACTAGTTTCCTAGGCAACTGCCACCTCATACTCCTGTCCCTAAGGCACAAAACATCTAATAAAATAATAATAATAACAACAATAACAACAACAACACTATCTACTTCTACAACGTCTATCAGGAGAGTAGGTTAGATTTCTGCTGGGAAACAAGGTTGATTCTTACAGTGGGGATTCAATCTATTGCAAACACATTATAATGTATTTTTTATTATTTATTTTGTTTTGTGAGATGGAAAACACAAGTACACAGCCCTCTAGAAAATTAAATCAGAGTGAACTGTCCTTTCATTCAAACCATTTGCTGCCATGGCAGTAATGAATTTCAGGAAGGAAAGCAGAGGAACATATAAAAGAGAAAAAGGAAACACAGCAAGAACAATCAAATAAGCTATAATTTTTACTTGTTGGTCAGGTTCTGTCCATTAGGAATTGATTTAGGCAGTTTTCCTGACAGGTGTTGAAAGAACTAGGAAAACCTGTTAACTTTTCAAGTAAGTGATGCCCACTATCAAGATCAGTGACATCTATTCTTCCTTTGGCAGCAGTGATAAAGGGGTGCAGTATTTTCTGGCTCTCAGAAAATTCCAGGAGTTGTAAAAACAGATTCTTTGCTACAGCTACTTCCACAGAGCATATGATGTTAACCAAGTAGTACATCTGCTATAAAGCCTAGCAGAAACACCACTGTATGAGACCATAATAGTACCTTATACTCATATAACCTCTCTCTGTTCCCTCATGGATTATGCATGACCCATATATGCTTCATGACAACTGTAAAACTGCTGAAAGCCTATGCAAATCTTCTCTCACAGTAATGGATTAAACACAGATTCACAGATGTCTTATAATCTACCTATGAGTGGGCAGATATTCTTGCGTTATTCCAAATAGAGTCTGATAGGGAATTATTCAGTGCAGCTCTATTTAATATTTGAAAATTGATTATTGAGCCAAAGACAAAAAAAATATTGTCAGGTACAGTCTCAGGACAGCATGCACACCAACAGCATAGTAATCATGAGAATAAGCACCTTTACACTGAGATTTGAATATCAAAATTCAGCAGACAACCTCCTGCTCTCCCACACACTTTTTAATACAACCTAGCATAACACAATGGGTTCAAGTATTTGATAAGAAGTATGGTTTGCTTTGAAGCTGCAGACTCAGAGACATTTAGGGTCACCACATACCTTTACTTACTACCAATTAAGTCAAGAAAAGTTACTAAGATTCTTGAGTATGTAAAAGGAGACTATTAAGTCTGGAAATTATCTTAGTAATACACTGTACTGGTGTTTTGACCAGCACTGCTGGTATTCAACCTTCCGGAAAAATGAGTAAGATCCAAAATTAAAACAACGACCAAAAAACTACTTGGGGACTGAAAACAAGTCTGATAATGAACTATTCGAGCCCATTTGATCCAAAAGCCAGCTGAGAAGTGGTTTCATGTCTCTATAGAGACTTACACATGAAAAATACACAGTCATATGGAGGTTTTCTGTTCTTACTAGCAAAGCATAACTGAAAAATTAAGTCTTGAAACAAAATGCAATTTCCTAGGAATACAGGAACTGACACTGAAACGGCCTATGAGGTGAAGGAAGAGACTCCCACCATTTCCTGTGCCCAGAATCTAGGGACTTAACCACCATGCAGTGAATATGCTTTCTGGGAACACTTTGCAGTTTGTTTTTGAGATATAAACATGCCTAGGCAGAGTAGTAGTCTCTTTCATGCCTGTGACTGGCGAATCCATTAATTTCCTTGTTTATCTGTCTTTACAATTATGTGCGTTGTCCTGGCCATGCTCACAACACTAGCTTTGTGTTCGGGTAAGCATCATTAACTTTTCCACAATTAATTTGAGACTTGTATCTTTGAGTGCAACCCAGCTCTGAATACATAATGGAATCATTTGGTTACGTATCCAAATATTAAGTTAATCATCAGATTTGGTAAGATAACACCAGCAGGAAAAATGATTTTGGTGGTGGTGGTGGTTTTTGTCCTCTTTGTCTCATTTTGGAATACGAATTGTCAGTTAACGAACATACTGTCACAGCAAAGCCTCGCATCACGGTGATACCATGATTCCGTTCATGGTATGGTCACTCTCCTGTTCTCTGCTTGTCTCACAAAACAGGTTAGTTATACTGTAACACAGTAGTCCTCAGGAAACTAAAGCTATTGACTTCTCCATAAGATTACCTGGACAAAATTTAATAGCCTATAACAAATTAAATAAATAATAATAAGTAATTAAATAAATCCAGAACAAATTAATAAATAAAATTAAAAGGCCAACTAATCCCTTCCTGCTTTAAACTGCACAACTTCTTTGAAATACCGCACAGTTAAAATAGTATAGCATGTGTGATGCAAGCCCTTAACTACTAACTTTCCACACATTCCTAAACACACAGCTCAGATGACACCAAGACGAGGAAAGCCTTGCTTCCTAATCAGGTGCAGAGAAGAAAACTAGAAATTTAAAGAGAGCAGCGGTGAAGGGTGGCGGCGAGGGAGGTGCAATCCGAGGGAGTACTCTGGTAAGCCCAGAACAGCACCCCTCGATGGGATCCCCCACACGCTGTGTCCCTTGAAATATCCAGAGCATCAAATTTGCACGTGCGGCCAAGGAAGCGACAGTAAACGAGCACTGCAGTCATCCCATTCCTGCGGGAAGCGTGGCTAAAGCAGAACGCTTCAGCGGGCAGACCGGCTGCACCCGCACGTTCCTCACCTTTAGGACACAGCGGCATTTTGATTCAACAGGATGCAACTATCGGTTCCCCCCGATATCCACCCCAAGTTTAGGTGACGTCTCCAGCACAACCACTTTCACAGAGCAGTGGATGCTGTACTGAGATTCTGCATCTCCTATTCTTTCTCCATCACTAGAATCATAGAATCACTAAGGTTGGAAAAGACCTCTAAGGTCATCCAGTCCAACTGTCCACCCAACCCCCCCATGCCCACTAAACCATGTCCCCAAGCGCCTCAGCTACACGTCTTTTAAATCCCTCCAGGGATGGGGACTCCACCACTGCCCTGGGCAGCCTCTGCCAAGGCCTGACCCCTCTTTCAGGAAAGAAATTTCTCGTCATGTCCAACCTAAACCTCCCCTGGCACAACTTGACGCCGTTTCCTCTCGTCCTATCGCTGTTACTTGGGAGCAGAGACCGACCCCCCCTCGCTCCAACCTCCCTTCAGGCAGTTGTAGAGCGCGATGAGGTCTCCCCTCAGCCTCCTCTTCTCCAGGCTGAACACCCCCAGTTCCCTCAGCCGCTCCTCATCAGACTTGTGCTCCAGGCCCTTCGCCAGCTCCGTTGCCCTTCTAACCACAATATATACAGATATTTACACACAGAGACACACAAGATACATGAGATCCACTTTAACAGATGCTTTTTGTTGGTATTGGGGCTTCTCCTGATGTTGCAGATTTTATCGCACTGAGACCGCACTGGTTCCCCGCGTTACATCTACGCAAGCTTAACACTGGCATCTGTGCAGTCTGAGAAAGTTTTTTGAGTTACTGATCTTTTCTTTTTCTCCCCCATCTCTCTCCTCCAGTTACTGTGTGGGAGAGAAAAGAACACGGGACAGAGATGACAAGAAACAAGTTGTTTAAGGATTGACTTTCCAAACATTCTCCAGTCTCTTTGCACAAGAGCACCAGCAGTGTCTGGATACTCCTCTGTTCTTTCTCTACTACTGATTTGTTATAAAACCCTGGGTAACTCATTTACATCCCCGTAACTTCTGTTCTACCATCTCCAAAACTCAACGCTAAAGCTTACATTAATGCTAATATTAAATGCTAAATTCATGCTAATATTACTGCCTGTATTAAAGCTAATAATTAACACTTTCCTAATAAGCATTTGCAGGTCTACTATGAAGATATTTTAGTTAATAATGCTTAAGGCACAATAAAACTTTGCTCTAAAATAGAGCCAATTTGCAACAAGCGACAATATATCCCTTTTTTATCTTTCTTGTGCTTGAACAGCTTATTTCTTGAACAAAATAAACTTCACGGTGACTTTTTTTTATAGTTCAGATACAATAAGAGGACAGTAACATTCCAACAGGCAGTAGTGCCATTTTATTACATTTTAACACTGAAGCGGCGAACGGTTCCAAGATCACTGTTGTTATTACTTCTGGAATAGATTAATTATCTCAGTTTTCCCATCATCTATGGCAGAAGTTTATTGGGTTTTGTTTTTTTTTTTTGTTAAAAGGAAGCAAGTTAGAAAAAAATGTTCTTATGCAGTTCACGAGGGAGACTGGATTTTCTTTTAAAGCTCCTGCAGAAGGAAACCCAAGTGAGAGAGGAGACCGGTGGCAGTTCTGCGTGTCGTTTCAGCTAGAAGAGATGAACGGCCGCTGCACGCAGCTACAGACCCGTACGGTGCACGTTATCCCCATGGCACCGAGCATCCTCCCAAGCTCGCTGCTGTCCGGAGACAAAGCTGCGAGGGCACTGCTGCTGCGGAGCGAGTCGGGGAGGGGGGGAAGAGGAGGAGGAGGAGGAAGAGCAAAATTCCAGCTGCGCTCGCTCACATAAGAGCTCCCTGTTCAACAGCCTTGGAAAGAGCCACGGCACCAAGTTCAGAGGAAGCCTGCTCGGTGCCAAGTTGGCACCTGCTGAGGAGGAAAGGAAGCTGCTGGGGAAAAAAAAAAAAAAAAAAAAAGAAAGAAAAAAGAGCGGCGAAGAGTCACTAGAAAGAACTTACATAAGTATAGAAAATGGACATTAAGTGCCGCTTTTGCCCCAAGACTACAGTTTGGCAGGAAAACCTAGGTTAAAATAGCTGAGAAAAACGCAGCAATACTGTCTCAGGTATTGGTCTTGCTAAAGTACACAAGCTGGGCAAAGCACAACTTAGTGGGCTGCTAGGCAAGGCAGACGGAAGGTTAAATTAAATTACAGCAAGCCATGCCAAAGGTGCAGAACGTGGTTTTCTCCACCACATTAAAGAAAGTGATTTCACTGGCAGATTTATCTTTTGCTATAGGTATAAAACAGAATTGAAACTCTTCCTACTTATTAAAAAGTTCACAGAGTTTAAGATGCCTTCCCTAGTGCCCAAAACCAATTCAAGCACCGTAATTGCAATTTGCATACCGAAAACGATTACATGGCCAACAATTACATGGGTGTAGACTACTACTGCTTCTGCAGTCTCTGAGGTGACTTATGAGAACCCTGCCACAATGGTTTTTACTCTGGTAGCCAAAAGCTTTATACTTATAATCATTAAAATTAAAAGTGTATGATCATTACAGCACTCACATACCTCTTACATACTCACACACATTAAAAAGAGGTGCTTTACCAAGTATTTTTTCAAAAATTACTTGAGCTAATTAAATGCTACACAATTCCTAAATAACGTAAACACCAAACCATAATTATCAAAATTAACCACCTGTAATGAACCCCCTCTAGGACAGAATAGGACAAGAGAGTATGCTAATGGGGTCAGCAGAAAATCCTGGTGTCAAGGTATGCCTCTAAAAACTTTGGCAACCCCTAACAAAACAAATTTAAGAGTACCTGAAGCCGTATTCTAAGCATTTGGCAATCGCTATAATTTAGCCAGCATGACCATTTGGAGATTTTGCTAATTTGATCTGCAGGGGTTTTTAACACTAGTACCAACCTTGAAGCCAAAGAGAAACTTCTGATCTTTGATGGGTACAGCCACAAAATACTGTTTTTAAATAGGAAATAAAATATGTCCCTTTTGTCGTTTTATTCTGTCCCACAAGAAATCTTTTCAATTATTTCACTGGAGTCTCCTAAATATTCCCTTTCCTTGGAGGTTTATATCTGCTTGTTAACACTATGAACAAAATAGCTAATATAGGTTAATGTAAAAAAAAATCAACCTAGGTATTAGAAGATTTCTCTGAGGAGTTATTTGAAGACAGTATGAATCCTGATATTACTCATTTTGACATGAGACCAGAACAGGCATTAAACACCCCAGCAAACAGAGATGCTTATGGTGACTGTGTACTTCCTACTACCCCATTCCTACTGCACGGCACTGNGTTTAGTGGGCATGGGGGTGTTGGGTTGATGGTTGGACTCAATGATCTTAGAGGTCTTTTCCAACCTTAGTGATTTTACGATTGGCACCTGCTGGTTCAGATAAAGAATAACTGCATTTAGCTGGAGTGGTGAAGGCCGCGTGGCACAATGCCCAGCATGGCTGGTGTTAGCTAGCAGAGAGGACAGTGACTCTAGATAGAGCAGTGTCATGTGAATGCTCTACGTATATTCAGCGCAACATTTTAAGTGGAATATAAAGTAGAGCTCTTCATAATACTCCTTTACTTTTTTCATTTGATGACCATACTGGGGACAGGAAGATGAGGGACAGATGTGTCAAGCTGTTTTTCATAAAATGAAACAAAGAAAGAAGTTAAAATTTCCATAATGGAAAAACGTATTTTGTTCATCCTGAAACAAAATATTGGTGGAAGGCATGAGTAGGCTTTTTTTTTCCAATCAAGTAAACTTCTCAGAGCAGAACTTCACTTCAAAAGAAGAAAGCAAAAGGTCAGCATTGAAACTCTTTGCTGAATTTTATCCAAATTCACTGTTTTACTATAAAGATATTTTTCATCAAATTTGATACATTTTCTCCAACATTAAAAGCATTTAATTTCTAGACCTGCGCTGGAATGTATTGGTCTGTCCTTCTAGTTGGAGTCAGATATCTGCATCATTAAATCAATTACACCCTGTTAAGCCTATGTTCTGCAGACATTCTTGGACAGTACATGTGATAAGAAACAGTAAAAAGGAGAAAGATTTAGTAAGGTTTGCATTACATAAGCTCAGACAGTATCACTAATTGTAACTTCAGAAATAGGTTTTATTGGCAGAAGATGGCAATATAACCTCAGACTAATTTTTAGAACATCAAAAGATACATGAAAAAAAAAAAGAAAAATAACTAATATGCAGCTATGCCTGGATTAAAGATAACAGCTGTTAAGCAATTTGAAGAAATATCATAGGAAGTTTAGGGCAATAAGAAAAGGATAACATTAGATATGAGAAAATAACTCAAAATTATATAAGACAATATATTGAGTAAATACTATTGAGTAAATACCAATTTACTTAAATTGATCTGTTAGCTTACTTTCATTAAAATGTTTGGTAATCGATGTTCCTGCTGTAGCTTGTGTGCAATTTGATACATACGAGTAACTGAAACGTGGCTTTTATTAATCTCAGACCATTCCATTAGGAGACCCATTTCTAATCTCTTGTTATAAACAAGACGACTGTTTCCCACCACCCACAAGATTGTCTTGTCCTCTGAGGTTCTCGTGGTTCTGAAGTTTCTCTCTCCAAAATTTTTCCCTACAGCTGAGATCACTTATAGGAAAATTTACTGGAAATAAATATGTTTCTTTGGAAGGGTATCGTTTCAAACAAACTATATTTTTAATTGAATTATGTCTAATGGAAAAATTGCATAATAGTTTTAGCTTAATCACTTTTTAAACAGCTAAGTCAGGCTTCTTTTCCATTATTCAATCAGCTCTAGAACTACACAAGTAAAATCATACTATCCCTAAAACTTGCTGATCACCATCTTAAAAAAATTAAATTAAGGGTATATTTAGATTTACATTTGCAAAAATGGACAATTGTATGTCTCCATGTTGATTTTCAGGAAACTTAATCGAAGTTTGCTCTAATTGATTCTGGCATAACTGATTCTAAAATTTTAAAAATTCTTCTGTACATTTAAAGAAACCGAGAGTGCTGTACCCTGTGCAGGTGCAGCCCTACCTATACGCTTTGTATCCACACCAATTCCAGATGCGCTTTCCTATTCACTGATCCACTTGGAAAGTAAGATTTCCTCCTCCCCGCCCCCGAGTTATTTTTTTCTAACACAAAAGTTCTCTGATTCAATTCACAGTGTAGCCAAAACAAGCAACTGCACTTACATAAAAGGACAGTAAAGAAGAGAGAAAAACCGGGGATGGGGACTAGGAAAGGGATGATGGAAGAAGACGTTGCCATCAAGTAAGTTGCACATAACTCTTGACTGAGTACGCAGAAATCAATCAACTGAAGTATTAGCTGCTTTGAACACTGAACTTCATTTTCTCATCACGTGAAACACGTTGTATCAGTGAAACAGGGTCACCACAGAAAAATCACCTAATGAATCATTAGCATAATCCAGTTTAGAAAAAAATTTTGCCCAAGTTAAAAAAAAAAAATCCACATGGCTTTTCATGAGAAAAGGGGCTATCTCATAGCAGAAGATTAGGGAGTATAAATACAGTAGTGAAATGGCCACTGCTGAGGTGGATGAACTAGTGGGAGAGGAGAAAGCAGAAGTGGAATTTGGTATTGTTCTCTTCTCCCAAGCAATCCTGTAATTCCATAGCAACAGTGTAAACCACTACTTTGAAATGGTGGGAGGAAAGGTCCCTTAGTTTTGTAGAAGGACAGGAGGTGGGAAGGAAGGGACACTCCCTTCATTCAGGATCCCAGGGTTGCTTTGTAGGAAATGCATAATTCAAATTACTTCAATTTGAAGGTCAAACTTGGTGCCATGCATTAGCACAGTGAAACTCAGATTGTTCATGAAAACCTTCCGTTGCTTTCAACTATGAAAAAGTCAAAATTAATATATCTATTGAATTAAGCCTGACGTGGTTTAAAATGGGAGCCAATCTGTTTTCAATTCTGCAATCATTCATTGCTCCGATTTTATTAAACCAAAAGACAGAACAAGCTTAAAATGCATTAACTTAGTTAAACAAAGCCTGATTTTATGATGCAAATGTCAGTCTTCACAGTTCAGTAAGTTCTTTTAGATGTTATATGACTTGTCTACATTACCTCAGCTGACAGGTTTTTTTATATAGTTCTTTTTTCAGTATTTATCAGGGTCCCTGCTTCTACCACCCACAGCTATGCTGATCGAACCATGATCTGAAGTTATGCACGTTTGCTTCGCAAGAAGCTCCTACTCTGCAGGTCGACGCCTGGTAACCATCAAATTCGGAGCAGCTCACAGGAGACATCCTGCACAGCCCCCACGGACATTTTACTCCACGAACATCAAACGGAGATACATACATACGTACCAGGTACCACCAAGTACCTACATTTTAAGTCATTAGATGTCAGCTGCTCCGTGTATTTGTTTCCCATCTGGGAACTAAGGCACCATGAATTACAGCACCTTCCTCCTCCTCCTCTTCATTGTAGGAGCTTTTTTCCCCCTCAGCTATAGATTAACTTGTCTGATTTTTCACTGGCTCAAAACAAGCAAGCTAATGAATTAGTCAATGTTAGGAAAAAAAAAAAATCTTTTTAAATTAGTAGAAGAATATATATAAACAATGAAGAAATTTATTATTCAAAGGTAGTGAGTCATATAAACCAAATACTGTATTTTAGAGACAATGTCACAGGAACTAAGAGTCATAAAAACTTCAGGCAGACTACAACTCCAGATATTAGTAAGGGAAATGAAAAAAACCTGCCTCATTAAAATGCTGATAATCCCTGTGAGAATGTATTTAAAGCAACTCTTAATTAAGTGAGATGCTTCCAGTTTCAGCCACACCAGAGCACTTTAACCCTTGCAACACATAGAGACACATTGTTCAGTAACAGAAGAGTTCCATTAATTTAATTAATTTTTCTTTTGCTGAAAGACAAGCCGAGGGATTTAACTTTGCTATAACACAAGTAATAAAAGAGGAGACTATACTAAATAAGGTTAGCATGAAGCAGGACTTGATGCTTTAGCTACGTCATAGCCCAGCGTAAGTGAGCAGTGGATAGATTTTAAATCACCCCACACAAATAAACAATTTCTTTAAAGAGGCAATTTATGAAAACTAGAAGTGTTTGATGTCCATCTTGGATAGCTGTGAAGTAGAATAATTAACTATCAGCCACAGATGAAACAAAAAGTAACATCTTTCTTGTGTTGAAGCTAAGCATTGAAGAGTAAGGTAAATGGCCGATACTTATACGTGCAGTTGCGAAACGGAAAAACACTTTCAAACTAGACGTGCATAAGCAATAGGAGAGGAAAGAAGTTCCCAGCGTTGTGCTGCTGGGGTAGGATTCCCTTTTTCCTCTCCTACCCTAGGTGGTCACAAGTCTACTTTGTCTTGCCTGAGTCCCCTCAGAAAGGCTGTGTAAATTATAAAGTACTGCTAACGTACAAAAATAATCAGGACACGCTACAGATTAGACTAAGCTCTATGTGGCTGCCAGGGGTGCATAGCTTTTCCACCACAAGTTGAAGGGAAACATGCATGGAATTGTTTTGGTAGAATTCGGAGACTATTTTGGAGATAAAACTTTCAGATTGCAGTTCCCTCCTCGTCTGTTTATTCATTCTAAGTTTGCAGGTTTGGAAAATTATCCATAACAATAACCTCCATCAATACCCTGTGAAGTGGAGCTATCTGTCACTACATGCAACTAAAGATAGAGTACAGATGGGCAATAACTTTGTTATGATGGAGAATAAATATTAAATAAATTCTATAATAGCATTATTAAATAACCTTACAAGTATTTTAAACCTGAGCATTGTGAGAAAATAAAAATGATATGACTGCCAAGAAAGCACAAACTTCCATCGCTTCTTCCCGTTTGAACGGCATTTTCTTGTGTCCTGGTTTCGGCTGGGATAGACTTACATTTCTTCCTAGTGCTGTGTTTTGGATTTAGTATGAGAAGAATGTTGATCACACACTGATGTTTTTATAGTTGTTGCTAAGTACCCTGCTAGTCAAGGACTTTCAGCCTCCCATGCTCTGCCAAGAGGCTGGGAGGGAGCACAGCCGGGACAGCTGGCCAATGGGGTATTCCATACCATGTGACGTCATGCTCAGTATATGAACGGTAGGCGCGTTCCAGGAAGTACCAATCGCTACTTGGTTATCGGTCAGCGCAGGTGGTGAGAAATTGCATTGTGCATCACTCATTTCGTATATTCTATCATTTGAATTATTATTATTATGGTTTTCCCTTTTCTGTTCTATTAAACTGTCTTTATCTCAACCCACAAGTTTTTCTCACTCTTACCCTTCTGATTGTCTCCCCGTCCCACTGCGGGGGGCAGGGAGCAAGCGAGCGGCTGGGGGGGGTTTGGCTGCCTGCCGGGCTAAACCACGACGTCTTGTACGCAGAGGGCACAGTTACCATCAACACCTGTCACGAGACAATTCACTACAAACCATTAATAACCAGGGATGGTTGTTACAGTAGGGACAGGTGAGTCTACCTCCACCAAAGCTTTTACTCCTTTATTTTTACTCCTTTTATTTTACTCCTTTTAACTCTTTTATTTCCCTCCTGCACCGAGCACGGATGATACAGACGTTAGCACCGAGCACAGCCCTGCAGCGATGCCGGAGGAGGCGGCACGGGTGGGAGCTGGACGTACGCCGCGTCTGTGCAGCAGCCCTGGCACGGGGGATCCCCACCAGCAAAACCGCATTACAGCTGCCACTGCCAATTACATCTGATTTTCTTGAGGGTGCAGACTCAAACCTGTTAACAAAATTCTTCTCCTGGAAGAAATTAATCCTAGTTTTGCCAAACCTTTACTTTTCAAACGCATGATGTGGCCACATTTCCACACCTAAACGGTTGCTCCAAAGCCGTTCTTTCTTTTTCTAACTTACAGCTCTTCAACCATAAAAAGAAATACAACTGAAGTGCTACATTTAATCTGAGAGTTTCTCACCTCAAAACATCATCTAAAATTTCTAAATAACTATAATGCACGTCTATTACTTTTGAAGGTACATTAAAAAGCCCACAAAAATGATGTATAATCAGCATGGTGCCAGGATTACTTGTTAAGAGTTTTTACTTTCTCAGGATATTAGTGCTCTAAATTATCCAGAAAGCCTAACAACTGACAAACAAGTAGGTGAAAAGTCGTAATTTCCATCCTTTGAGAAAATCCAGCATTTCAAATTACATTTTCTTTTTCTATCAGGATTACCATTTACTTACAGACAGGACATTTAAAAAGAATGCCAGAAATGCCAGGACAAAGATCTCTGGATCAAAATGAAGAGTTTATCATTCCCAAGCAACACCTGTGTCAGCCTGATTTCAGACTGTATGGAGTCTGCTTGAGTCACTGTAGTACCCCATGACTTATTCGCCTCTGCTGGCCACCCTGCCTTTGAGCTGTATCTCCTATAATATGATAAAATGGTTCATCCAAAGGTTAAACTAGATATAAGGAAGAGGGTGGTGAAGCACTGGCACAGGTTGCCCAGAGAGGTGGTAGATGCCCCATCCCTGGGAACATTCAAGGCCAGGTTGGACGGGGCGCTGAGCAACCTGGTCTAGTTGAAGATGTCCCTGCCCACGGCAGGGGGTTGGACGAGATGGGCTTTAAAGGTCTCAAACTATTCTATGATTCTAAACTGGCACACACATCCTGGATGTAGTCCAGTCAGAGAGTCTAGTCCATGCACATATTCCTTTAGAGGAAACAAATCAGTGAACCGACCCAGCTGATTCAATTCAATTAAATTTGAATGTTATGATTCAGGTCTACTGTACCCATAATTGCTTTTACTTTTTCTCAATGGAGAGGAGGAAAGGAGGTTTACTGTGCTATTTCTAACATGGAAACAGAACACGTCAAATCATCTACTGAAGCTTTCAGCTAGAAAAGCTAATGAGCAATTCAACACCTTCATTCAATAATTTAACATTTTCATTCAATATTTGGGAAGCCATAGATATTCTAACAGGAATCCTGTGCAGCACCTGATACTCAAGTATGCCAAGATCAAAGCTGGATCCCTTCTGAAACATGTATTTGAGTCAAAATATATATGTCAGGCTCACAGAGGCAACTGGGTAAACTGAACAACATGCAGACATTCAAATTAGGTGAAGTGCTGCCTAAGTTTTTGGACATCCTATTTTTTTGCTCCTGGGGAATACGGTAAGTTTAGAGTTTCTAAAGAAGATCTTTATCTAATGCATAGAATTGAATATTTGTTTGGAAGTAGATCAGTGGAGGGTAACTCAAATTGAACACCTCAATAGTGTCATTGGAAAGCATCCCCACCTTCAACAAGGAAAAGTTGATCAATGATATTTAAATGCCAAGCAATTATCTATAATGTTGTTATCAATCTTGAAATTTTGAAGCCACAGGTTTTAATTTTTCCAATTCAACACTTTCATTCAATAATTTAACATTTTCATTCAATATTTGGGAAGCCATAGATATTCTAACAGGAATCCTGTGCAGCACCTGATACTCAACTATGCCGAGATCAAAGCTGGATTCCTTCTGAAACACATATTTGAGTCAAAATATATGTGCCAGGCAGATAAAACACCCTAAACCTCATTTTTACCATGAAAGCAATAGATTAATAGTACATACAAAATTTTATTCTAACAGCTACCTAATAGCTAAAAATCAAAGTATAGAAAGTGACATCAGTGATACCCTACCAGAAAAGCATTAGGATGGATAATACAACAGATATTGGAGCAAAGCAAAAAGCACAGACTATTTTTAGAGCAAACTCTACTACTAAGCAGCCTAGTACGTTTGAAGTAGTCTTCCCTCTGCCATGGGTAACTGAAATTACTGCTTTTCTTACACTGATATTAAATAACAAATACAGCATTATAACGGGAAGATAATGTGGAAGCCCATAGTGAACTGCATTTCTGTAGAACACGAGTAATTCATTTCAACATGGAGTTCTATAAAATAAGCACATTAGTAAGAGAAATGTAAAGTTTATCAGGATAGTTCATGACAATTTTAACACTTGCCACGTTTCCCTGCAAAGATTTTACTCCAGATATTCATTCCTCAGACCTAACAGAGACACTGCAAAGAAATTCTGGACAACACTTGCAGAGGAAAAAAAAACATTATGATTCTGAAGAACTTCCAACATTCCCTCTGGGATGTGCCCACCGCGTGTAGTCCACCAACAGCTTTCTGCTTTGACTGTTTTTTATCCCATTTTCTTAACATACAGTACGACTCTTTAGGGGTCCTTTTCAAACTGTTTGCTAAGGATACGTGCAGGAAACTGGAGACACCAAGGTCAGCCAGATCTTGTAATTGATAAAATTGATAACCACTGCTATTGAGTTTGTAAACATATTCTTTACAGACAAAATCTAAGCTCCAGTAAGCTCATTTGCTGTATATTCTCAGCTCCTCCTGACACGCTGCTTCTTTCCTTCAATGGCATCTTTCATAAACAATTCTTATATATGCCGCAGAGCTAGAGGTCAACTGAAACATAGTTCCACCATCAATATCCGAAGCATAGGCTAAAGAATTATATGTGGCAATGTTTCACTGCATTATCTCATAGCAAGCATAAAAGGGACAACAGAGATATTTCTTTAAAAAGATTTTATCTCCCAAGAAAGCTCACGCCCAACCAGTGAAAAAGGAGTGTTGGGAGAAAGCGATCTGACAGCCACTGACTCTGCATAACAAACGTGCCAGTGCACTTGAGGCACTACTGTGAAAATCTTTATGACATTCATAAGGAAGGTCTTTAAATACACACCAAAAAAACATCTAGCTGCTGTTTATCTGCAAATCTATTAGACGTGCTCATTGGTAGCAAGCTATGCTAATTTAAAACATCCAAAATAGCTCACTTAAAAATAACTCCCACAATCCACTAAATATTCTGCATTAGGATCTACCCATGAAGGTAATGTTACAGACAAAATACCTATTCTCTCAATAGGACGGTTTATGGTTGGTAAAGACTACTGTAAGAGTTATCTGCCCTAAAGATTACAACCGACGTTCAAAGACGTGCCAGGTAGCACGATGTAACTACAGCATCATGGCTCAGATGTGTCTGTGAAGAGGTTGATCAAGGAGGAAGGAAAGGACTTAGGAGTCTGTAAAAACACAGAAAACACAGCAAGGCATAGGAAAAGAACGAGAATATTCACTTGCAGGAGACGTAAGCATCTCAGCAGCAGGCCAGCTAAAACAGTTAAAATGCCTGGGGCATAAACCTGAGCTGAACTTGCTTAGCCAGGCTAAAGGGAAGCCAAGAGGAAACGTAATGCCAGCCCACACCAGTCTGAATGGGAGTTAGAACGGACGCCAGCGATGCTTCTCCCCATACGGCGCGGTGCTACAACAACAACCTGTCGTCACCGCTCGCAGCTTGGAAGGTTCTGATTAGACACCAGGGAAAAGTTAATCAGGAGCGTGGGGCAGCCCGGGGACAGCTGCTGAAACTCCTGTCCTCGGCAATTTTCAGGATTCAGCATGGCAATAGCACTAGCTTGGACTAGATTGTGAGAGATTCCTTGTAACCAAAATTGTAAGAATCTACAAAAAGCAGGAAGAATTGGAATGGCAGAAAGCAAATAGTGTATATATATATATACACTTATATGTATGTGCAATGGTATTAAGATATAAATATAAAATTATAAAGACGTTACTTCAAGATGTAGGTAAGGTATACAGTGACTTGATATGAAAATTGTAGAAAGGTTATGGGTAAGTCTGTTTAATATACACTTGCTGTTTTCAGCAAAATTTAGTTAGAAATTCTTAAAATTAATTAATTGAGTTTTCTTGAACTAGTCTCCAGTTTTAGTACTTGATTTACTGATACCAGAAAGAAAAATTAAAGAAAAACAAAATCCTTTTTTGATTTTCTGCTTCACCACATTTGAAACTAAATAACTCTCCCATCCCATTCTCATAAATATAACTTTTTTCCCCTAACACTACGACATAAGTCTAAAGTAGAACTTCCAAAGAAAATCTAAAGCATGAACTGAAAGAAAGCTATGAAATATTAATATGGCAAACATGCTCCTGCTCATCAATAAAGAAATGAAGGGGAAAAAATTACAGTGAAAGTGTTCTAATTTTAAAGGACACCATGAAATATTTGTTGTGATAATAAGAATGACCTAACATCAGTATTGACCTAAGATAGTCGATATCATTGGGTTTAACGACCCATTACACACAGTTCATAGCCCAGAGCTTTGCTCTAAGCAATCAGATCTAATAGACAGAAGCATTCTACCTGTCATTTAGTGTTCAGAACTTATTTGCTGCTGATTTGCTGAAGTTTATTCTCAAAATTCAACTTTCCTTGCTAAGTATCCTTCATGAGACACCCCAATCCCAAAATACATGCCGATTGAACAGGACTGTGTCCTGGTTTTGGCTGGGATAGAGCTAATTTTCTCCCTAGTAGCTGGTATAGTGCTGTGGTTTGGATTTAGTATGAGAAGAGTGTTAATAACACACTGATGTTTTAGTTGTTGCTAAGCAGTGCTTACACTGGTCAAGGACTTTCCAGCTTCCCATGCTCTGCCAGGTGCACCAGAAGCTGGGAGGGGGCACAGCCAGGACAGCTGACCCAAACTGGCCAAAGGGATATTCCGTACCATATGATGTCATGCTCAGGATATAAACTGGGGGGAATTGGCTGGGGAGCAGTGACTGCTGCGTGGGGACAGGCTGGGCATTGGTCGGCATCTGGTGAGTGGTTGCATCACTTGTTTTTCCTGGGTTTTGTTCCCCTCTCTCTCTCTCTCATTGTTTTCCTTTTCATTACATTATTATTATTATTATTATTTTATTTCAAGTATTAAACCGTTCTTATCTCAACCCACGAATTTTCTTACTTTTGCCCTTCCGGTTTTCTCCCCCATCCCACCGGGCGTGGGGGAGGAGGGTGAGCAAGTGGCTGCGTGGTGCTTGGTTGCCGGCCAGGGTTTAAACCAAAACACTCTGGAAGACCACTAAGCCTAAATAACTTATTTTGCAGAAACATTTCAAAACTGTTCAAAGAGAATAGCTTTATCTTAGTAACCATTATGAGGTATATGAAAAATAACTGAGAATTAGTGTCTTTTTTTATCAGTGACCAGCTTGGGTCAAATATTAATTCCTAGATGCAGAGTTTTCACAAGAAATAAAAACAGCGTTAAAGACTGTAAACTTAAATACTATAAATTACCATCAACAAAACCCTCACTTTAGTACTTTGCAATTTGCAAGTGATATTTTTAATACTAGAAACACATTTGATTTTTATGAAATACCATTTAAATTTCTTTATTTTACTCAAACTGTTTATCCCTTGTTAAGGCATTCAATTTTTAAACTGGTTCTTTCAGAATGAAGTTCCCATTTAAATAATGGTTTCCTACCTACAAAGTATGCATTTACAGCCCACATAGAAATACGAAAGCTCTTTTACTGTAGTTAGTTTTGGTACCAGTGACAAAGTAGCTGCAGAGCGGTTGGTTCAACACATGCTGCTGCCTCAGTAGCACCCCAATCATATACCTGGAGCTCCGTTCTGCACCCGACTGTAACCCTCAGCCCTGGCCCAAATGTGTGATGCAAAGCCTATTTAGTGCATTACAAATGTGTGACCTGGGCTCAGTTTTGCAGAAAAAGTTATTTCAAGACATGAGGAAGTGCATGAGCCAGGAGTACAAAAGACTGAAAAAGTCGAAGCAAAGAAGTGTAATTTTTGATACAGGGATCCTTATCAGCTTAAAGATTTGACAGTAAAAATATTGACATAAAAAGCTACAAATAATTAAAAAAAAAGATAATTGAAAGACAATAGAAGATTGGCCTGTTTCAAGGAAAAATAAAGGCTGACTTCCTCACCTCACTGAGGACTGCTGGCCAGCAGAGACTTATCAGCTGTCCCATCAGGGTCAGTAAATCTAATAATGCTACCTATTTATTGTTCATATTAGCCAATACATATTTGCTGACATTTTATATATCCTGACCCTTTCCCAGTGGTAAAAAGTATCTGAACAAGACTGATAGGAACAGAGAGGAGGTTACACCAGAATACAGAGATGGATGCGCCCAGATGAGCTGCAGTCGCTGGTTGCCCTCCACAGGCTGTACATGAACACCATCCTCAGTACAAAACAGCTTTAGAAAAATAGTCCATTAGGCATCCAAACAGGACTGTAGTGAGAAAATATGAAAAATAAATATTACAGTAGGAAAATTATTTAAACTGAATTATTTAAACTCTTCAACACCTAAATGCTGAAGTTCTTGAGTTTAAAGCATGACATTTCTCATTGTGCATTTTCTCATTTAAAGTGTGATTAACAAGATTTGAGCATTTGACCTCTGGAAGACAGTTGACATTTCCTCATCTTCGGTATTCATGCCATGAATAAAGGCTATGATACCTGGTGCACATACACAAAATCAAAAAAGCTATCATGTAGAATGAAATTCAAATACAATTCAGGCATAAAAGCAAGTAAGGTCTTAGAATGAGTAGCTTTATACTTGGAATCATTAATATTTAATTCCAGATATATCTATTAATTCACGTTCCATGCAGCAGTATTTGGAAGGATGCGGTTCAAAGATAAAAGAAAGAGGCTGTGGGTAAGGAGGCGGGAGTTCTGCTCGAGTGCTCCAGGTCTCTGCATGTTGGCAGGCAACAGCTGAGAACAACTTTTTCAGAGGGTTTCAGAAGCTCCAGGAGCTTAAACCTTATCATGAGCAAACTGCCTCGCAGGTCACATCTTCCCATGCTCTCGGAACTAGGGCACTCAGAAAAAGTCAGCATCCAGAGACCATTATGTTTTAATTATTTGTAATTGGTAAAATTCTCCTTTTGGTACTCTTTTCACCTAATCCTAGATGCCCATTCACAGGTATCCCATACCAGTCTTTAATGTTGATTGTTAGTAACTATCATTACCTTTTTATCAAGACTGCATATACAATAATATTAATTTCGTGTTCTTGAAAAATCCTGAGCAGGCAGAGTTCAGGCTTAGTCTTCATGGAGTTGAGCTGAGTTACAGAAAGAAAAGAACTGTAATCCCAATCTGTTCATACAATGACATCCAGCGATTTCATTGGTAGTCTTATTTACCTCTAGCACTTCAACAGTTCTTTTATATAATAAAAATTCATTACTATAGACTTTTTAATTCACAAATCTAAGAATAATTTAGGAATGTTGATTAGACTTTTAAAATATGAATAAAGTGAAATTGCTCCAAATCATTACTCCATTCCACAGGTCAACTCATGATGCAAAAAATATGGATCTGTCAGGAGTAACTAAGCACTTTATAAGCATATGACAAAATCAACGTTCACTGAGTGCTTATGGTTTTTTGAGAACATGCTGAAAGCAGTTAAGTGTAATTCTTTAAATTCACACAGTAAGTCAGTACAGCTGCTGCTTCTCAGCTGCAGTAATCATAGGCAACTGCTTTTTGTAAGCTTTTCAAAACCAAAAACTTTCTTTGTATTCTGCTTGTTTAATTTAATGCCAGCGTTCTCAATTTACAGATGCTAATTTTGTCTTTGACTTCTCTCAGCAAAAGTATGCCTTAGGCAGGAGGGAGAAAAATAAAAAGTGTCTGGCTGCTGGTAATGGAATGGTTTTGCATGTAAGCTGACTCGCACTTTAGAGAGAGCCTTGGACCCATGAACCAATTGCTAAGCCGAAGTCCAGGTACTGCATCCTTGAAACTACATGTAGCAAACCGTTCATCTGTGGAAATTAAAGGCTATACGTAATGGTCATATCTAGGGGTAATGGTTATATCTAGAAAATGGGAGAAGCTAAATTCCCAAAAAGTACTACTTAATGTACTAGACGTGTATTTGGTGAATATAGCTGGGAACAGAAGAGAGAAAAATCTTCCATATTCTTCTGTTAGAAACAGGCAAATTCTTGCCCACCAAATATGAAACCTGCTGTCCCCTAAGATCAAAATGAACATTTTATTAAGTATCATCCATTGGGTTAGTCAATCATCTAGAAACCTAAGCATGTATTTACCCCAGAATATTAAACCCATAAAAACAGCCATGGGAGATTGAAAAAGAAAATGCTGGAAAGGAGGAATGGACATTCTGAAAGGCATTCTGAAAAGGCAGGACATCCTGCAAAGTCATTCCAGTCTTGCAGTTCTGCTATCAGGGCTCTCAACTTTAGAATCCCTTCAATTTTCATTCCTTTTCTTCTTCTACAAAGAGATGCTTGCCTTATTTACAGATTTATAGGTTCAGCCCATACAATTCTTCCGTGCAAAATTATCTATATATTACAAAATGCAATGTTAAGAGAAAAGTTGTTTGCTTTTATATCCAATTACCAATATTAATCCCTGAAATTAGAGCCTAACTTTAAAATTCAACAGTAACATTAAGAATGTATTTAATGGCTAAAGTTAGAAACACACACACAAAGTACAGAAAAGCTGATACCTGGCACAGCAGGAGTATACCAATGGTCTTTATCAATTTCTGAAAAATTCTGCCTATTTGTGAAAACAGGGCTATTTTCATTTCTCATTGAAATTGAGAATTTACTCATGGTTGACATGAGGGAGCTTTTCTTTCCTTGAGACATAAGCAATACATTGACCAACAACAAATCTCACAATCCCCTCATTCAAACCCATCACTTTTTTCACTAACAGCAACAACGTATACTCAATTGCCTGGCAGATAGAGCAAAGAATCGGTGCTGAACATTAAATTGTGAAGACCACTGCCAACGGGAATTTGAAAGGATAAATGAGCATTTATTTCTGTGAAATGGAAGAGACAGAAAACAGTCATTTCTGTCTGATGCAGGACCAGGGTGGGAGATGGCACCAACTGTCACCTTCAAACTCCACAAAGAAAAATGGCAGAAGAGAGCTGACATCCCACCCCATCCCCACGGCCCTGCCCAGCCATTTCATGGCTCTATCTGACTCCAGCTCCCCTCACCAAGCCTGATCTTGACCCCACCTACGGGTCAACATCCTGGCCTGACCTTGGCCTGTCCCATGGAGGTGCCTGATGCCCCCGGCCCCGCTCCTTGGCAGGGACCCTGATCTGACTGATACTCAGAGCACTAAAAATCTCACAGCTAGTTCTTGCATTAAGGATGTTAAGTTCCTCCAACCTTCAACTCAAAAATAACCTTTTTGGAGAAGGTTTCCTCAAGTGGAGAAGGGTCTTTGAATAAGATTTTTCTCAGCTTATTCTAATCAAGCACCCTCAAAACGTTAGGGTACATTCATCACCTATCACTCTGCTGAAAACAAAATAAACAGAAAAAAATAGCAGTCCATTAGCCTTAAGTAGCTTGTGAGGATGTTTGTGTTTCACATGGATAAATTTAATTAGTGCTGTGGGTGGCAGAGCTCCATTACTCTCCGCCTTCGTCCTTTGTAAAAATGACCCAACTGCCATACGAACCATATCCTTTAAACAGTGCTCTATGTTTCTATTCAGAAAACACAGGCATATGGTCTGAGTTGTTCATTCTAAAAAGTGGGTAAAACCATAGAGAGTATAAGTAAAGTCAACCTATGCAACTGTAACCTACACAAAGTCTGGAGCCAACTGTAGTACCCATCAGATACCTTGGGAACGTTACACTGCTTGTTACTTCTTTAATTTTAAAAAAGTTACTGAAAGTTGAGAGCATTTATAGAGAAATAAAAATGGCCTTTTTTGGCACAATGCTTTGCATTTTATATCTGCATGAAAAGTCATTGTCTTCTCTATTTTTCTCTAAGCAGCTGAGTTCACTGCAGAAGCATTAACCACACATATTCTATCCGCAAAGGCAAAAAAAAAAAATCTGTCTACAGTAGGTACTGCTTACCCGTGTATCGACACTGTGTGGCACCTTTTATTCCTCCCATGAAAAGATTTCATACAGAACCTCCCTATCTGCTTTATATTGTTAGTGATTCTAATTATAGATACAAAACTTAGTTCTCTATCATAGACCAAAAGGAAAGACAGCCCTGTTTCTCTGAAATTTCAGCCAGAACAAGTCTGGAGTTTTTTTTAACAAGATGTAACATGGACTTAAACTTGCTCTCAAAAGCCACTGCATGTGCCTTGTGCTGGCTCGTACGTTAAAGCCAACATATAGAGGTATACCAAAGAGGTATACTCACACTCCTCAGATTGTGCCATATGAATGTGCAAATCAAACATGCTCAGAAAAGCTACAGTATCTTTTAAGGGAAAAGATAATTCTATAAAGCTTGAGCAATAGCTGCATTCATGTGCATCTCTCATATTATACAAAAAATTAAACTAAGTAGAAAGCGGGCCTACTGCCCCCCATCCTGCTGATGAATCCTTGGCCAGTGAAGGAATAGAAACTCTAAGTGAGGGGGAAAAGCTCTCCAAGACTTTAGCCAGAAAAGGCTTTAATAGGAATGATCTATTGGCTACTACAAGGAACATATAGGAGCACGTCATCATAAGACATCCTTCTAATGAGATATGGATCTTAATTTATATTTTATCATCTCTTGAATAAACAGTGGGGTCGTTTGAGTTTTTGTTTGTTTGTTTTATATACATGCATACACCCACACCTACATACATATGTGCATTTAGAAAGTAAGTGTAACAAATTGGGCCACAGACCAAAGCCTGTTGAAGAAACCACCAAATGCCATAAATTCATTTCTATTTTCAACCTTAAACGTTTGTGTGTCTCACACGCACATTTCTTGTCTGTTACATGAAAACCAATTTTGGTCTTCCTGAAATCACAATGCTAGGATTGCATACCTTTGTTTGATCAGAACTGAATTTGCCATTAAGTCTCCCTTTCTCCTTTCTCTACTGGCATATACATAAGAACATAAAAATAAATGACAAAAAGTCTTAAGCAAGACAAAAGGCCCTGCAACATCAGTTATTACTAAGTTAATTCTTCTAGTTATTTTCAGAATAAATATTTTCTCTAACATTTGATATTGCAGGGATTTCCAATACTGTCCCACGTCTGAGCAGTGCTGGACCTAGCTCCACAGAATTTGCCATTCTTAAATAATTTTAACAGATTGGTCAGCCCAGGAGTTTAAAATTTCAAGACATCCAAAAATGTCTGCTCTGAATGCTTACTTAGTTTGTAGGGGCTTAGTCATACTTATCTCAAGTGCAACATGGATATTCCAGTAAATGAATTCAAACAGTGAAAGGTATCGAGACAATAACAACTGTAAGATCTCATTAAATTTATTCACTCAGTCTAAACAGTCATGATTCCACAGATGCAAGACTTCATAGTTCCAGAGACTTTTGTTTACTTGACTATCTTGAGAAACTACTCTTGCTCATCCCAGAAAACTGACTACAGCGATAGCATACTAAGTCAACAGGGCTTGACCCTACCGAACGCAGCGATCTCCAGCAGTGGCTGCACACTTGCCCAGGGAAGAAAACAAGTCCAATGAATGCATACATCATATATCCAGCCAATACTCTCCCAACTTCCAACTACCTTCACCCGAGACAGTTCCTGAAATGAACATGGTACCAACATATTAAGTAGCCTTCATTTAACTTTCTTCCATTAACTCATCCAATCTACTACTGAATTTTATTGTATTATTATAAGCTCATAAACCAGATGAGACTGACTAGAGACAAAGGAGACGAATGAGCTAATCTTACAGCAACCACGCAGGGTGTTTACCTTGGAATGGAAATGCAGATGTTGGAAACTGATCTAATCCTAGTCTTTTTTCAGATTTTTAAAGATGCCTCTTTTCACGAAAGTCAGGAGAGCTTTTCTGATCTGTCCTTGGGCCTCTGTCTTCCAGAATGAAAATAGCAACAACATTGTTTCCCCATTACTGATCATTAGTTATCAGATGTGATAGTGGAAAACACACACAAGAAGTGTCCACAGATAAACAAAACCTGACTCAACTCTGCAAACCTGGGTAGTAAGAGTCAGCATAGCTTATTTGCCAGATAAGCTATTAACATTTTGCAGACTTTTTGCCTGCATACTAATAAACACACCCTGCTAAACCCACAATATTTGAAAGCTACAAAGGGGGACAATACAAAACAAGGAGAAAAGTTACACCACGTCGGAACATAGCCTGGAAACATTTGAGGGAGGTCTTTTTAAATAATTACATCCTTCTCATAAAAATAAGGACTCCCCCAGGAGACAGCACATAAGCCTTATCTGTCACATGGAGTAAAGAACATATTCTGTAACCGTACACTATATTCCTGGTTTACCTGGACTCCACAGGCCCTCCCCTCTGCTTTCCGCTCCCTTTCCTTAAAGTAGAACAGCAAATTCATTACATAGGCTTAAGATAACTTATTCAACCTCAAAAGAGGGATCCAGTGTGAAAGGAAGCACTACTGACCAACTGCAGAATCCACTAGTCTAGTCGGTACTAAGTGGCTAGTGGCAATAAGGTATAGGAGTGGTATAGGAATCCCAATCCCACTGCTGAAGACCTGTGCCTCCTCCTCACCATAATCCAGTTTGTTTGCCTTAAGGAGAAATCAGAAAGGGTACAAGAAATTTGTAAACAGCTTTTCCGGGGTGGGGAAAAAGAATCTTCAATGTGATAAAGTGATTTGAAAATATCATATGTTAGACACCGTAAGAAAATATCTGCCAACTTAATCAACAAAGTGTGTTTTTTTTCCCCTTAGATAAAGTCAAGAGAGACACTCATGACATCATTAGAATATATAAGTACCTTTGATAACACAGCCTGGAGTATAATGCTTTGCTATAGACTGTGCATGATCCCGGTATCTCATCCATTCTCCCCTGTAGAAAACTTACTTGCATGCAGTAAAACCAGTCGCTGCCAATCTAAATGTAGCAGGTATAAGGCTCAAATATCACAATTTTACATTAAGATCAAAGATATGTAAAAACACTGTTCTTGAATATACTAGCTAGACATAGCATATATTTCTCAATAAAGTAATATCCAATGTAAACGTAATGTTCTAGTTGAGTAAATTAAACAGTTAAAAAAAAATACAATCATGGGGATGGAGAGGAAGAAATCTATTCAATGCCCTTGTTTCTAATCCATTAACGGTTAGGTCATGGTTGACTTTGCTTCTAAGGTTCAGTGTTTTTCATTCATGAGATCAACACAAAAGACACAGAGATGGTCTAAATCAAGTTTTTTCTCATGCAGTACTTCAGTCGTGTACCTTCACATCATTTCACAGCATGTGGAAATGCTGAATGCTGACCCTGTTTGCTTTTTACATGTAACGTCATCTTCAAAATGTTTTCTTTATTATATTTTAATTTCAGGACCTATGATTTAAAGTTCAATTTCAACATTATCAGAGTAGCTTTCCTACAGCTCTGGGATCTCCCTACATTTTTAATATAAGCTATTCATCAGCACTTCTATAATTAGGCAAAATGTTCCAAGAAGCTAGTAAGAGCAAAGAAGATACATTATCACATATCTTGATCTGACATTACACAACAGAGCATCATTAAGGAAAGAGAACAAGATAGGAAGAGAAAGATCAAAGTGACAATAGCAAGATGATTCTCAAAAGACAGCAACGCTCATGCGAAACCGTTCTCAATTGTTAACTTTTTTTCTTTAGCCTTCCTTCTATTGACTAACCAGCTGAACCAAGTTTTTAGAAATGCATCATTGTGATAAAACAATTTGGCACCAAGTTTTAAGCTTCAGGGTGCACTAGGCAGGACACAACGAGTCAACTGCAGTAGAGTAAAAGCAGAGAAAAAATTGTAATGGAATCAGAGCTAGACTAAGACAGGGAAGGGAGAATAAGAAGAGTTTGAATTCATTCTAATGATATAATTACTGAGCTAGATACATAACTTGGTCTTTATTGCACTATAGGCTAGAAATTTCTATACGAAGCTGAACTGTACCAGACATATCCAAAAGAAAAATACAACTTCTGGAAATAGTGCAATTTACTGCCAGAGGGGCACTATTGGAACAAAAGAAGTTAAAGATCAGAATTGGAGAGTTATAAGTATTTTCATCGTTTTAATACACCGGTCTGGGAATAAACCAAAAGGCCTCCACAAAGCGGTAAAACTTAAACCTCCAATGTTGTGGAGCATTAAAGAACTGACTGAAGTGGATGTGGACTGCCTCTTCCTTTAAGTTATCAGGTCTTAAATAGAAATTGGATAGTAAATTTCTGCTAGCGTTACACACACTATCCTCTCTGATTCACTACTTGCATTCATCTTGCTGCTCTCCAATTTATAAAGATGCAGACAAAGTATAAATATTCACGTCAGATCTGGAAACAGACCGTGCAGCTTTCCTCCTTAGTTAGGAAAGGATCAAACGTGAAATAGTGCTACGGACAAGTTTTGAAAATGATACATTTGACATGTCAGTGAACGCTAAAATAAAGAATGGTGCATTTAAATCCTGGAAATGAACTGCATGACTTGTGCAGAAACACAAAAAGGAGAAAACCGCTTCAATACATACCCTTAAAAATCTTACACTTAGTGGTCTCTTCTCCCACAGGAAAGGTAGAATCATAGAATCATAGAATTATTAAGGTTCGAAAAGATCTCTAAGATCATTGAGTCCAACCGTCAACTCAACACCCCCATGCCCACTAAACCATGTCCCTAAGCACCTCATCTACACGTCTTTTAAATCCCTCCAGGGATGGTGATTCCACCACTGCCCTGGGCAGCCTGTGCCAAGGCCTGACCACTCTTTCAGGAAAGAATTTTTTCCTAACGTCCAATCTAAACCTCCCTTGGTGCAACTCGAGGCCATAAATACCATTACTAATCTTAACAGCTGCTAAACACTTCACAGGATCAGATCCTAGGAAGTTACAAATTCATATGTGGTAAGACAGAAATATATATATATATATATTCTTCCGTAGAATAACGATGAACAATGTCAAGAAGTCTGGTTATGTCTCTTAACAACTACCATTAAGCTGTGATAAACTGGATAGCTAATAAATATCTGACTTTAGAAAATGCTATTAGAAGGCATCTAATGTTAAAGAGGAAGATGTCATCATAAAAATCTTACAGATACATCTTGAGCTTTTCAATGGAGGTCCCATTTATGCAGATACTTGAAATAGAAATATAAGGAAAATACAGTGATCAGAATTCAGTGTTTTCACACTAATCTGGATTGATGGTATTAAAATTTCAAATACAAAGTCTTCCCTCTAGCCTGGCCTGAGAACTGGAAAAGAGTCTCATCCAAATCATAACTACAGTTATTGCCCAATCTAAACAAAATTAGATAGAGTTGCCTAAACTTAACTTTTCCTGAAAATTCTCTTTTGTCTGGACTCCAGAATTTCAGATTTTCAAGATCCTCTTTGGTTCTCTGCCTCGCACTAATGACTGGCATTCACACACAGTGCTCAGGGTCTGACTTTGGTGCAGTCAGTTTCACTGACTAATCTTAAAAAAGTATTTTCTTTGGAGTTTTTTTGGTTGGTTGTGGGGCTTTGTTGTTTTTTTTTTTTTTAAGTATAGCAAGAAACAGTTTTAAAACTTGGCTAAAGAAAGCATTCTAGATATTTCTCATGAAGTTATTGCATAGCTTTGGTGAATTTACCATCGAGGCTGTTGGAGCAGGAATCAAACGCAAGATTGACCCAAGAACATTGCATCACCTACACCAAATCAAAGAACCAGTTCTGGGGGGGAAGACTTGATTTAAATGCACTCAGACTCAATGTACGATCTTGAGAGTCAGCCGCATGAACATCTGGAAACTCAATCATGTGAGAAACAGCCTTGCGCCTGGCTTATCCAAATATCCTAAATCATTCTTGGCACTTTACCAAACATTATCACTTCCATTGAGAAACATATATAAAAACTCAAATCCCTCTATTGCAGGGCAAATGATTTTTTAAAGCTTTATACAGTAAGAAGTATTGTGTCTAATGAGGCGTTACACATTAGACTAGCTCCCTGTAAAGAAGTGTTTGGCAGAAATCAGAATTTTGGAAACAAAAACTCAGAGTAAGTTTTCTGTTTTCCATATGCTACCTCCCATCATTAAGACAGCAAGTAACGGCCACTCAGAAATCTTTCAGAAATAAATTTACACTCAAACATTTGTTTTCATTCTGTAGTTTAAGACATTGCTAAAATAACTGCATACAACAAATGGCAGGATTACGTTTTTGTTGATTTACTTTCATTTCTTCATTAGATAAAAGAAAAAATTCCCCCTTCCCTTTCACGTCTATTGAGATATTTAGCATTCCTGTTCCCCTCCACTCAGTTTCATTGCTCAACAGATTGTTCTTCATTCCCTGTCTCATTCAATTTACATGATTTTCAGACTGCTTCCTTCTTGCGATTACTGTTCCAAGCCTTTAGCTGGTGGCTTAGAAATCAACATATCTTGTAATTGAAACAACTCTAGCAAGAAAGCTTTTTAGAATTAAAACCGAAAGCGCAACGGGTTATAGATTTATTAAAGGCAGGGTCTCATACTAGCATATTTTAGTCTGTATTACAAAAACAAGTTTGAGATCTGTGGGGTTTTTCCATTAGACTTTCCATTAGGCTTTTCAGAGCTAAGCGTTTCACCGAGAGGTACATGATCAGCATTTGGTACGACAGTCCCCTCTGCAAAGTGCCTTTCTCGTGGTTTGCATCAGAATTTCTTGTGTTTCTTCTCCCAGTTCAATGTAAAAGTGTGTGTGTATATATACACACGTATATGTAAATATATATATAAAAAACATGCCTATTTAGTAACTGAGCAGACTTTGAATCCCTTTGCTCTGTCATACAGGCTCGCTGTCTGTTTTTAAGCAATGAACACGCACTACTGTTAGCAGCGACAAGTAAGTTAAGTGGGTTATGTTGTGTACTGGGACCCAAGTGTTTCAACACACGGTAGTCCACCTGCATGCTCTGTTACTCCTCAGTTATGTTATTTCTTAAGGTTTTTTTTTTTTTTTTTCTGGTTTTTCATCTAGCCCGACAACACTAGCTGTGTACAAGCCTTTTATTTTATTTTCACCAGATAAATATATGCAAACCTCTTATTCACTGTACAATAGCTATTCAATGACTTTTCCAAGGTCTGCAAAGCAATTTTGCTAAGGACCCCTAGGAAGGACCAACACCTCTATGTGTCCAGGTGTTGGTATACCACCTTTACAACTAGTAACCTGAGGAATGAAGTCTACCTGCACCCTAAGATGACAGGAAAATAATAATACGGGCTGCCACACAGGAAGAGAACACCCGAGAAATCGGTGAGGTCTAGCAACAAGTTGACTTGTGGTCCAGACTGAAGTCCAACACTTGAATAATCCTGCAAAGAGTGCTCGGTGAGTTTATATTTCTGAAATACAGTATCACAGCATCCTCTCAGTAAAGCAAAACCAACGGGAAACGCAAAGTGTCTGAGAACTAGGTATTACCAAAATGAAATATACTTTTCAATTAAAATCAATTGATAATAGCCACAGAATGAAAAGCTCTTTAAATCTTTGAGTTATCCTCCAATATCGTCCCAGGATAGGAGTTTTCTCCTAGGGAGTTTAAAACCTAGTGAATCTTTTAGCTTTGTCACAATTTTATTTAGAGTAATACCCGAGTTTGTTTTGTTCTTAGTAGCAGATGTTATTCCGAGAACAAAAAACCAAGGACAGTGACACCTACCCCAGGCACTCCTCATTTGTGCCAATCAAGGAAAAAAACAGCGTCTTCCTGCTCAATTTTTGTTTTAAAACGCCCTGCCCAATTCAAACCTTAGCGTCAGCAAGGAGGAAGCAGCAACATGACAAAGTTCACTTGCCCTGGTAGCCCACCCAAACCAGAGGAGATGGGGAGGTCAGACCTGCTGCGGGTGTGCAGATCCATTACATTCCCATCAGCAACAGCTCAGTCCCTCCCTTCCCCTAGAGCAACCCCGCTGGTCCACACAGAGAAAGAGATTAAATCCCAACGCCACATTAAGGTTATAAGCCTAAGAGTCAGTATTTACGGCCCTACCACTGTAGCCTGCTTTCCCACTTTGGACAAGTCGGTACAAATTTATCTGTCAACTCAATGAAATATTTGAAGCAGCTATTTCTCCTCCCACACATAGTAGTATAATTCCTGTTGCAAAAGGCCCCTGATTTTTGTAAATTACTCCAAATAGATTAATAATGCAAATTAGACTAGACAAAAACCCCACTCAACAATCAGATCACTGGTTAATGAAAGTCACATAAGGCCTCCTTTGGTCCAGTGGAAAGACAATGAAATTATGTGCATGATTTAAAAAACAACAACAACAAAACCCACAAAGCAAAACAAAAAACCTCCACACACAAAAAAAAAACAACAACAAAAAAAAACACCGCCAAAAAAAAAAAAACTACCCACAAACAGAAGATACGTTCATATTGGAATAATTAAGTTTAGACTCAAAGAACAATTAATGTACTCTGCCACTTTCAACATCAGTACTTTTTTCTGTTATATGTAATATATTTTGTAAAATCTATTTTGCAAAAAGCTATTAATCACACAAATGTTATCACCTAACAGACCTCTTCTCCACCTTTTTTAATAGTAGAAGCTATAGAGTTTTTCATTTTTCATTTGCTTGCATGTGTCAAGGGCAACCAAATACAACACACAAAAGCACAAGATGATTCATGGGTATTTATGGTGGTACATGTTCTGTAATTTATCCTAATAAAATTATTACAGCACAGAATAGAATTAACAAGGTTGAGGGTAATTGAGCTGATACGTCACTGTGTGCTAATTTTAAAAGGGTTTTTAAAACAGTGAATAGTGTGTTCAAAAGGTTCATATTTGAATCTTCTACAAGAGAGACACATAACTGAACATCTTCAAGGGGTTTGTTTTGAAGTTGTTGCCCTTGGGAGAGATGGGGAGTCTCCCCCTCCTTTTTAAAGGCAGGCAGTCTCATCAGGTAGGTTTAGTTTTCTGGTCACAGAAGCACAAACTAAACTGGTTCCAAAAGCAACTCTTTCTGGAGATTTAGGCTAATGACTTCACTTCTTTGATTCAGTCTTTCTGCCTGTAAAACAGGGATGAAACCGAACATCAGCTTGTTATGAGGATTCGGTAACCAGCACATGTTTGCGAAGCACTATGAAGATGAAAAGCTTAATTACCTAATTACTATGTATTATAATGCTAAGAAATATTCCTACTTGATTGCCACCTAAAACATCATGGCTTTTGTGATTTTAAGAACTATCAATAGGGAATAAGTTGTCAAACAGTTACATGGAACTTGATAACACGAGAGTAGCTTCTTTTTCTTCCCTCTTCTCCTTTCTAGAATATACAGTCTTACATTCCACTTTTCCAATCTGATTCCTAAGCACTTAGCCAGAGAAGCTATGCCAGGATGAGCAGCTCCTGTCTAACGTTGGCCGGCAGGGACAAGAAAACAGTAAGTCTGGCAGCTGTTGCAGAACCACACAGAAACTATGGTTTAGCTCTTGTACACTAGTAAAGATCAGTACACTTACTAGCTTTTCATTGAAAAAAAAAATAATTCTAGATTTAGAATCTAGATTTAGATCTAGAAATAGTAAGATCTTAATCTATTTTATTTGGAAAGATGAGAAAGAATTTTACTTTTGTGGCATATTCCATTACTGATTCGAGAGCATCCATCAAATCCAAAGCATCCGTTCAGTATCTCTTTCAAAAACAGCATTAAACCAGATACCATCCAAAATATTTTAATGCTGTTTGTGGAAGGCTAATGTGCAAGTGAATGTGGTAACTGAAGTGAATATTATAGTGGAATCGTTTGTGCAACGCTAAGAACGGTGGTCAAACTTAAGATGAGAAATTTATGTTCTTGCTTCATAGACAACTGTCACATAAAAGTCATCCCACTGCTACATTCAAAATCCTGGCCAGACAACCCACAGAAAAGGAAGTCACTCTCTTAATTTCTCTGTCAAGATTAATTTTTATAAAACTTTATCATAGTCTATTGGTTCTATCCCTGGTCAGCTCCTCACAGCTTTCCAGTAACTCTAATGTGGGCTTGCGAACTTAAACAGAAATAAACTCGTTCATTTCTCTTATAACGTCAACACTACAACCACTGTCTTCAAATTCTGTACCGCATACCCAAAGGCTGCCTAGAAAGTTCCATTATTTCATTATCATAACTTTGATTTCATCTTTCTGTGAGAAGATTCAGTAAACAAATTATTTAGAAATGAAAGAGAATTAATTTAAGAAAACGTGTCCCAAGAACAAACCACAGTTCAGGCTGTTGAAAGGGCTAAATGCGTTTGTCCTTTGGCTTTAACAAGAGTAACTACACTCGTAATCTCCCAATAATTTGATATTTAAACACGTTCAGAAAGAGCCAATCAAACAAGGGTTTATCCTCAAGGAGAACTGAAGCCCTGTGGAGGAAATGAAGCAAATCAAAGCTTTGAAAGGCAGATGCATTTCTGAGGCTGCAGAGCAAGGGCAGCTCGCACCCCCACACCCCCTCGCCCGCAGGGAGCGGTCTGGGAGGTTGACGTTGCAGCAAAAATCCCGAGATTTTATTTAACTAAAAATTAAAGCCGTCAGATTCTGTTTGCAAACTGAAAGCGTTTTGTTAAAAAGCATGACACGTCCAAGGCTTTATGAAAACATTTTCTTGTATTTGCAGCGAGAAGTCAAGTTATCTCAGATTCCCGTCTGCTGAATGAACTAAGTCATTAAACCGGCATTTGCATCGAAAGGCTTTTCACAGGGCTTTCTGTCAGGCCTTTCAAACAGGAATGAAATGAATGAGGGCCAGCTTACAAATGATGCATTGTTGAATGTATGTGGGAGCAAACAGCCACCATTGTGAGTGCAGGTGGGAAAGAAAAATGAATAGACAAGGAAGCTCACGGAGATGGAGAATCTCATTATTGATGGAGTATGTGCACGTCTTTAATGAAGTTTACCCAGTAAAAGATGGATTTTCCCCTGATCCTCCTCTTTAAAAATTATGTTGAAAAATATACAATGGTGAAACATCTCAAAGATTATATATGCTTCTCTTTCATCATTACACTATTAATTAAGATCCAGAAAGACTCTTCCTTCAAGTATCTCAAAGCATTCAAGTATTTCAAAACTCAACTCAATCTCTTACAGAAATACCCTCACAGCCTTTCCTTCAGATGAGGAAACTGAGGCATAATTTACCAATAGCATGCAAGAAGAATGCCTTAAAACCTAGTATTTTTTAACTCCAGTCCTTTAACTATGGAATTACACATTAGTCTTCATTTAATCTTCTCTGAAGTAAGATGCAACAACGTGCTCTAATGCCAAAAGTTTAAACAAACAAGAACAAAACCCGAAGCAACAGATGCTTCAATGACACTGCATGGAAAATACTATATCCCTGTCACAATCTTTTTGTCTGTGAATAGTCTCAAGATAGTCTTCTGCCATATCCTTCACAGCTGCTTCATCAGTTTTCTCTCCTGTTGTCTGGTAGCAGCTTTTATCCACGTTTTCCTCACTGAAAAGGCACTTCAAGTCTCATTTGAAAACATTTCTTTGCCATTCTGTTGTCTTCCTCCTGCTTTTGTTTTGCAATGGAACACACTTAGGCAGTATTTTTGCACCGTAGTTTCTGTACCATCTACTATGACAGTCTCTCACCATTTAATTCTGCAAACCTCTATGTGTTACTATTTACAATGAAAATGCTCAATTCTACTAATTTTCGACTTACAAACAGGATCTCCCTTTCCTAAGAATATCATTACCTTCACTTGATTCTTAAAAACTGATTATTTTACTCCTCAACATCCATGTCACCAGAGTTCTTAACAACTTTATAGTTTTCCTCCAGGTTAATAACATTAACCTGTGTGGGATCAGGACCTGATCCCCGACAGGCTGTAGTAGAAATATATCTGCAATAACCCTTTGAGATGATTGTGCCTTTCTAATGGAGTCGTGGTGCAGAGTGTTGTTTTGTTTGTTTTTGGTTTGGTTTGGTTTTTTTAATTATTCTATTTAAAATTTAATAAAAGCAACACCCTAAAATGCCTTACAAAAGCCTAAGGACATGTTTCTTCCATGCAATACATGTAGTACCAAGTCACCTGCGCTACTGCCATCTCAGCACTGAAAGTACCATCATTGCTGCGCCAGCACACTGAGACAATAAACCTTGCAAGGAGAGCGGAACACTTTACAGAACTTTTATTTCCACTAAAAGAACCAACTAGGCCTTGAAATCAAAGGTCTAACCCAAAACCCAAGTCAGGAAGGGAACATAGGCTGCGAATCCCAGACTCGCCCACCTACGGTGTCTAAAGAGCCAGGATTCAGACATACCTCTCCATACCTTGCACACCTCTTAACCTCGTGTTAATTATGAATCTCATTTGCTGCTGATCATCATGCATTCCAGAGAGATTATGCAAGTCTCATCTGGGACTAATGAATGAATATGAGATCTTGAACCTAAAAAGGTTCAAAGTTAAAGCACTATCAGATACGCTTGGAATTTAGTTAAAAATAAAAAGCTAGCTTGACAATGTTTTGGGTTTGGCTTTTTTGTTTGTTTGTTTTTTAATTTTAAATTTTACTGATTAGAAATAATTATGTTACTTTTTACACTTAAAACACAAGTATTAGGTTCAACATTCATCTACTCTTTGTTCTTTTTAAATATTGATACAACACTATTAGCCTTCTTCTGGAATTTCCCTAATACTCCAAGATTTATAATATACCAATGTTACAGATGACTTGCCCAGATAAGTTTTAAAATAGCTGCAAGAATTTTAGTCCAAATATCTTGATGGAAGTCTAAGGCTAAACACATTTTGCTTCAACAAATACACTACCTAACAGGAAACTGGAAAATAATTCATTGTCAGTTAACTCTATAAATCAGTACTTTTCCAAAACATAAAAATATAAGACATATTCATCTTCCTGAATTATTGGTGATACCACTGGTTCCATGTTGTTAGATTTACATCTCCTTGTATTTCCTTTTGTCCCCAAGACATACACGCTTATTTATAAAAATAAGTAATATATTTTATAATACATATATTTTAAACACAATTTCTACACATCATCCTTCTGTTTATTACCCTGAGATACCTCTTTGTGTCATTTTACATCATCATCTGTAGTTCCAAAAAGAAAAAAAAAAGCACTTTAAGATCAATTTATTACTTTTTTTTAAATTTTCATTTTCTCTACAAACTATTTGTTTTGATCCATGGAGCATGCTTTTTAAGATGATAATTATAAAATATTTTGGCTTTTTTGTCCAAGCATCAATTAGCCTTCTCTCCAAATACCCTCTCATAGTTCAGGCATCTCATCTGTTTGCAACTGTACCTATGGTTTCTATTGGTTTGGAGTTTTCTTTTTGCACGTAAGTAATAATCCTATTATATCATATACTTTTTAGCTCTGTCATGTTTTATTGTGTCAGATTTATGCCCAATATAAAACTCCCTACATTGTATATAAGGTTTTTGAACACGGAATTTGTAGTCTATAGAAGTGCTAAAGTTGTGTGGGTTGGGGAGGGCAGGGGACACCGCACAGCGCTGGCACCATTACATCTCCAGCATACGCAATTCAAGCTGAAACTATCTATGCTGAAGCATTTTTCTCCCATCATTTTATAGATGGCAAAGAACAGCATATTCCATTTTCTTGTGTGATTTGGCAGCTGATAGGAGAATAATAAATACTACATTTACATTTTATATCATGAACATAAAAGTATGCTAGATCATTTGCTCCTAGTTACCAGGAATTTGGAAATAAGTAACATCGTTTTACATGAGTGCAACTTCATTTCTTTTTCACCCACTTAGTCATTCTTAATAAGGTCATAAATATTTATTTTAACATTTCAATTCCAGGGAGTGAAATAGCCATATTTTAGTTACCACTTCATCAAGTTTAAATTTGGAAATGAGCAATTTCAATTAATCTTAAAAATAATAATAAGAATAATTAAGCTCCTAACATTGAGTTTGGCTATTACATGATTTCTTTTTGTATTCTGGCAGCCTGATCATTGCCTTTCTCCATTTTGACTCCATGTTAAATAAAACATGTATCTACCCTATTCCATACCTCCTCAGCGTTTCAGTCATGAGTTTCAAGAGATTCTGATGTATCTAGAAGACTCATTCTTTGAACATAATTTCCTTCAACGCTGGGCAAAAAAAATCACAAGTTGTACAGCACCGTCCTTCCACTGAAGATGAACCAAAATACATCAGCACCCTGTGTGCACTTGCTTAGTCATTGATTCACATTAAATATCATCCTCTATTCGTTACACAGAATGGAGATCCAGAATATTTGGGACAATTTTCTCCTGTTTCCTCTGGGGTATCTGAAGTGATCCATTTGTCCAGAAACTTTTTTTGTTTTGTTTTGTCTCACCATCCATTAAATCTCACCTACAAGTTGTAGGAGCTGGAGCAAGCTATGTTTCACGTCCATCAGATGACAGTTTCTCCTGCTGTCTATCACTCTCTTGGAAAATATTTCTTTTATTCACCTGAATATAAAATTTCAAGTGAGGATTATCTGTCTTCTGGGCATATATACTGGTATGAGAGGTGTGAAATTGGAAGACTGTACACAATACTATTATATAGTTCATCAATTATTAAAGTAACCTGTATTCCCGCAAAAAACCTTGCCACCACCACCTTCCTTCCCCACAAAATAACAAGAAATATGGTACAAATTGCAAATCGGAAGTCGTGATCTTTATTTACGCCACAACTGTACTGAGCACAGACCTGTACCTAAACCAGCCTCTCGAACTGCTCTTCCAAACATCCTTCAACCTGCCTCCCTGGAAATCCTGTTGGAAATCCTTCATGCATCCAGAAGCTGCTAGGTCATACTCAGCCCCATAGGGTCGTAACTTTTTTTTTTTAAAAACTGCTTTTCAAACTTCAGTACACCTAGTTTCAGCCAACACTGCTGGCATCAAGATGCAAACAGTACTGTTTTGTCTGTACTCTTCAAGGCCAATAAGTCTTCAGCAAGGTCCAACTTCAAAGAGTGAATATTTAACACTTTGTAAACCAGTTGTAGTATTTTAATATCCAGATCAATATCTGATAAAAATTCACTGGGGAAAAAAAGAAAAAAAAATCATAAAGCTAAGTTCCATGAAAACAAAAGAGCATCTAAGGTCTTCAATTCCCAGCTCATAAATAGCCCTGTTTTGCTTGCTTTTGAAATATTATGTATTCCAGACAGACCTGACCCACAGATTGTATTATGCTCCTTTAGCTCATGTGCACACACAGACCCCCTTTGACTATCACCTACAAAGCCTGCATCTCAAAATAAATACAGGAATGGGATGCAAGTTGTCTTTAAAAATGGGTTCATGCTTGCCTTACGCCAACTAAACAGTAGGTTTAGTAGGTTAGTACTTTGCTGCTGGCTGAACACTAATAATGCAGGGTGCAAGTTCAGTTGGCTGCAAATGGTTCAATGGGTTACTCTGCCACTGGATTAGCAAATTAATGTGATTGTCTGTGCAGCCACATACACTAAAAGTAAAAAAAAAAAACCCACACCCAAAACTTACACAAAAGCAACAGCAGGAACAGCTAGAAGAGAAAGAAAAAGGAGAGCCCGCCCTTCACTGCGTGTCAGCCTTAACTCAAGTGTGCAACCGTTGTAGTTTGTCGCTTTAAGCTGACATAAAACCTGTCAAGTCACAATCAACCTATCGCCCCGTGCTTCTGCCCTACCAATTCCTCTGCATCTTTCAGACTCCGGAACAAAACCATCTGGGAGTTAACCAAGCAAAGCAAACTGTTTTGTCTAATCTTGTTCAACAAGTGGACACGCAGCTGCCCTTACTCGCTGGCAGAAGGGCCCGCAAGGATACATCCACTATCCACTCACTGATTCTCCTTCCCTTCTCCTCTACCAGGTGAACACAGAAAACAGAAACTCTGAGACGGCATGGAAAAGCTCCAGCGTCAAGTCATCCTGGTGATTCCTACGGGGAGCCACTACATTGTTTTTACCATATTTATGGCTGCAAAACATAAATACAGTATAATAATTACCCCCCCCCCCAAAAAAAACAACCCACCAAATAAAACCCCACCCACAAAACATCAACCACTCTTTTTTTGACCTTCCTTCCTAAACATTTATAAAACATTCAAGGATTACATTGGTTTTTTGAAAGGGATGTTTTTAGTGTTATAAACACTGTGATTCATTATAGTTTCCATGACCCCCCTATAATTAACCTTGGTTACATTTCCACTATACAGGATCTATCATTGCTTTTGGTAGCGAAGCCTATTGTTATTCAGGATAATAGAAGGCTACTTTAATAACTGAAAAGCAGCAGTCACTGTGTATAAAATTTTTCTATCACATTGTTTTTCATTTGTTTTAAAAGTTGTTTCAGAATTTGTCCTTGTCAGTATACAATGTGAGATAAGGATCATTCCAGCCAAAATAACAAGCCATTTCAGAGGATGAAAATAGAGCCAGACACCAGTATCGTGCATGAAAGCACAGAGTAAGCTGAGTTCTCCTAAACACTTATCATCATTATCATTGTTAGACTTCAAAAAAAAAAAACCTCCAGCCCTTTATTTTGTATTTTTTTCTATTTTGAACCAAAGATCCACATCCATAAGCAAATACAACCTATCTCTTTATACCTGACTGACAAGCTAACAAACTTCAAAACATTTTAATAGCCACACTAATAATTGGGGGGAAAAAAAAAAAACAACAAAACCCAAAAAACAAACCCTTTTCAAATATAAGCTATTTGCTCTGAACTTTGCTTTGATTCTTATTTGCCAGTGATTCAATGCAGCTGATCCCCTAAGCTCTTCAACACAGCATTTAACTTCACTCCCACAAGTACACCACTTGATATCACTGGAATCAATCAATTGCAAATTCAGTCATAGCAATTTTGTTGAGAATGAAGTTACCTGCAACACTAAATTGTTGTGCTGGAAGTGGTAAGCTTCTTGCTAATGGAAATGGCCACTTTACTGGCACTCACAAAGAACAGTAATGCTGAGATTTATTTGCATGTACTAAAAGATGGCAAAGCAGTCAATGGTTTTTGACCTGCTTCGTTTTTTCAAGTTTTTTTATACTTAAACATGCAGCTTAAGTTGAGTCATTTGTGACTCATTCTGAAATACCGAAACAAAGGCATTATGCTCAAACTATTCCTTTTCTGCTTAAATTACTGTATTTAAAAAGGCAAGTCCCTGTTGTAAGGACAGAGTTGTACATTAGAATACTTCAACACTTTGCTACGGTTCTCTGCAGCACTTCACTGTTGACTAAGCAGAAGAGGCAATGTACAGAAGGACCTGGGAAATTACTACATTACACCATTTCACCGAGCGGAAGAGAAGGTAATTTCATCACACAGGGTCATCTGTCCCATTAGCACTCCTGTTTTTCTGGTTTTATTCCATCTGGAGTACAGCAATTCCTGTTCCTCTCCTATTCTGCAGCGCATTACCGATGACTACGTTACGTTGTTAGACATACGCAGGTGGCTCTCACTGGCACCAGTAGACACCAGCTTTCATCTGAGGGTAACACCGATTTTGATGAACAGTAAATAAACGACATTTAGTTCTTAATTTAGCAAACAGGTTTGGCTCCCACCAGCATTCAGGAAGACCTACCTTGCAAGACCTAAGCAGAATAGATTTCAGAAGAAGAATACACACAAGCTTGCGCTTCTTTACGTACAGGAACAAGCAGGAAAGCAAAGCAGTCGCTAGGTCTGCTGCTTCCAGCCTCAGCGAGAGCCTCAACACTGCAAACTGCAGCGAGTCCAGCTAAGTCAAAGCAATTATTTGCCCAACACAGCAATGGAAGCTTACTCCAGCTGTTAATATGACCATTTAAAAAGTTCCTTAAAGTTAGTTAATACTACTTTTAAAAAAAAAAAAAGTATCCAAAGCATACCTAAAGGAGTGTTTTTGTAATTTTTTATCAACGGAGAAACAGATCACAGAAGGACTAAATTATAAAGTGACACTGGCATCAGCAAAAATTCAGATCCACCAGCATGGCTGAGAAAGAAAGATTAATCGAAATGAAATAGCAGTGTATCGGGACCTGCAGATCTATGATGTGGGGCGGTCAGGTGAGCTACAGGGTAACGGACTTGGTAGAGGCTGAAGTTACTGCTGCCTTTTAGAATTCAATAGCTGATCCAAAAGCACATTTTAATTCACTTTGTGATTAATCCCCCCCATGTATCTACCAAATAAAGCATCCCGTATCTAACCAATTACTGTATCAGAGACATAGCCTAAACATTAAATACAGCCTGACACGGAAAAATTCCTGAAAAGCTTTCAACAGAAGACCAACGAGTGACTTGCCCATCTTCTGCAGTTGGATGGGACGGGCACTGGGCTACAGAAGAGCACTGCACACGCCGTGCAGGAGAAATGAAGCAGGTTATCAAGGTGGGAAGCACATTATAGCAAAGACTTGGAAAGAGGATATTAATCTAGGTTTGGAACATTTGCCATCTTTAAGTGCTTGACACCTGGGAGAGGAATGTAATTTGCCATTCGGATTTCGCCCTGCAAAGGCTGGTCCGTAAAAAGCACACAGAAATTGCAGCTCTGGTAAAAGCAAACTCTTTTTACTTCCCAGGGTGGAGGCTTGAGTTTCTTAATGGCAGAAGACCAGACTTCATCCGTGTCACTTGTGTATTATAACTGCAACTGCACAAGGATTTGTAAATATGGGGTTTACATGCCGCTAAAAACACAACAAAACCTTTCCTCTCGTATGTGCTGTTCAAGTTATTCACTAAATCTTCCTTAAGCTCTTACAGAGATAACATTCAAGACTTGCAAAGGGTAAACTGAAAATCTGACTGGACTGCTTATATTTTGCATATCAATAGGCAGTAGCCTACACTGAAATTTCATCCACATCTACACATACACCAGCAGTATGACATCATAACATACTCACAGATTACACTGTCAATCATACTAGTTAGCAAGGGCAAGAAATCCATTGCATACAGCAGCCTTGTCAGTGTGCAGATCCCAAGGACTATTTATGACTGCAGAGGCCACGAGCAGAAGGAGATAAAGTAGACTGAGTATTTAATCAGGTCAAAAGACCTCATTAAATTCCACACACACACACAACCCCCTTCTCCTCTCCCTACTCCTTGCTTACTCTTTCATGAAAGCATATTCTGAGAGAATACAGTATGTTCACTTCATGGTATACACACCAATTATATTTTATTTTTTAAAAGTTGGGCTAATCTTTACAAGTTTTTCTGATGAAGCAGCAGTTGCACTACAGAAGACGCCTGTCCCTGGCATGTCTCAAAACAAAACAAAACCCCACCAAACGAGATCCTACACCCCACATACATTCCTATCCACCACTTGCTGGAAGAACGGCACCTGATATGCTCAGAAGTGATGGTATATGCATTCCGTTGCTGTATCATGTGCAGATTATAGAAGATAATCTCCTATTACTGCAAATTCATTGTCTAGACTGTGACAACAACAGCAGGATCTATCTAGACTTCCACATTGAAATTCAGAGAATCTCTTGCCTTCATAGCTGGAACATCAGCACTTTGTTGTTTTTTAGCTTTTCCCTTCTTCCACAGATAAATTTTATGGTTATAAAAACGGGGATCGGACCATAGATTCAGCTGAGAATGAACCATAATACAGATAAAGGCCATATAATATGATCCTAACCTCTTCACAATTCTTTTAAGACATGCAAGTTGTAGGGGGGATCTATTCCAGCCTTGGCTAGACATGGTATTTTATTGCCATAGTGTAGTCCCAGCATAAATTTTCTGTCCATATAGTTTCCCCTTCCTCATAAGCCCACTGTCGTAATTTTTGATCCTCCTTACCAGCAGACGCAGCAAGCCCTGTCCATCCCAAATCTAGCATACAAACAAATTTTATTAAATACAAAATGCAGCATATAACTAAACAGGGATGAGGTATCTGTGCTCCATTTTTAGTAGCAGTTGCAAGCAAACGTCAGTATGGATCCAGATGAAGAGTGATTCGTACCATTTCCCCTCCCCCTATTCACAAATTATTTCCCATTTTCCCAAGGAAAAGGAAGTAGGGAGGGAGGGAGGGGAGGTTACAATAACAGCCTATTAAATTAAAACACAGCTTCTGTATAACACTTGGCACCATCACTACAAGCATGCAGATTTCCCAATGATTCTAAGAAAAAGCGAGGAGGATGCTGAACATGACTTGCAGCAAGTAAGCAATGCATCACAGGAACAAGGTCATACTCTCTTTCATCAAAGATTTTATTTCTGGACTGTAAGTTTTCTGCCTTCCTTTAAATTATCTTTTTTGTTTTTCCCCAACATTGGTCCCCATCCCAATAAATACAAGCAGAAGAAATCTATTCTGCAAAGCTTCCCTCACCCAAAATTCTCTACAGGGCAGTCCCCTACCCCCCTCTCCCCCTCCTAAATATTCATGCCATTGATTTGGCCTCTTTTGTTTTAAGGTCTCCAGTAAAGACTGATAGAGCAGTGCGTTTCTATTTTGTATTAACCATCTGGAAAAAGAGAACAGTAAGATTTTGAATGACTGTTCCAATCACTTAACATTATCACCCTAAGAACTGCCATAGTAACTAACCAGCCTTCCAAAGAAGTCAGCAATAGAAAAAAAAAAGTGAGAAACAGGGAAAGAAAAAAGAAAAAATGCTTTAATACTATTGAACACTCTCAAGAAGATTAATTGCTCTGTAGTATGAAGCAGGGCTAAAACATTAACGATAACATCTACCTTTAGGAGTTGGCCTAAACATATAGATCTGAATAGTAAACACCGCAGTCCTGTCCTGGTTGGACTGCCGTATACAGGAGCTATCCTTCTCCCACCCAAACTTCTGATGGGTATCTTTTTTGTACTTATGCAAAATAGGGAAACTAGACCTTGATCCTATTCATCTAACTGCTGAGGTAAATGGGAAGAGACAATCAATGGTGACCAGGAAGCAGCATCAACAGCTACGTTTTGTCCTGCGCTATTTATGAAAGGAACGGATAGTAGCAATCAGAGCATTTTTTGGGCCTCACTGGAGGAACACAAGTGATGAGAAGTCAACGAGCAACCCGCTAGGGCTCATAATATGCTTTCAACAGTACTGCATCAAGCATTATCATTACGATCCATTCTTCCCATTAATTCAAAGGCCAAGATAAGGTTTTAATAAACAAAAAAAAAAAAAAAGGGAATGTTCTTAGCCATCACAGTCTCCACTAATGAATTTGTTGACAAAAACTTCTCTTGGTTTCGCTGCTGTTAGTTCTGTAGTCAAGTGAGCCAGCTGGACTCTGTTCTGACTCATGCAGCTTCATATCTAATTAAGTTTCATTTATAGAATCAAACTCCTCCAGTGGTTATAACCTTGCAGAAGACAGAGGGTCATTGACTTGTAAAAATCTTTTTACTGGTATGTGTGATAAAGAAAAATACCTACTTTTACTGTCACTTTTCAAAGCAAATATGCACTGCTAGGTCATTCAACAGTCATTCTGTGATATGGAATTATTCCTTAATATTGCTGTATACCTTCCATTCTCTTTCCCAGATATTTCTTTTGGCAGCATAGTTGGCCCTTGCTTTATATATTCAGCAGCTGTTATACTGATAATTGAAGAGTTAATGGAAGAGGTAAAGGTGCACTCATTTTCTGAAATGCTGTGAAAAGGTCCTAGTTCTCAATTCACCAGAAATAAAAAAGGCAACAATTTGCACCATAATTTGTTTTTACAAATCAGCATTCACTCATTCACTTACATTCCTGGAGCCAGTATTGGAAAACTAGTTTTAAATTCTAACTGGAAACTTTCATTGCAAGCTACAAATGTATTTCTAGTGACAAAAGTTTTTGTGTTTTGTTTTGTTGTTTTGGTTTTTTGTTTGTTTTGTTTTTTTTTTTTTTTTCCAAATAAGTGAGTGGTAATATTAAAGTTACCCATAATATCATAACATTTGCTAACCTTTTAATTGTCATTTCTAAATTTCTTAACCAGAAAACAGTAGAAAAATAATTGGTGGCTAAATGTGCACGTTATTTTATGTAAAAAGTTAGTTCAAGTATGTCATACCATAGCAAGCGAAAGAAAAAGGGGGAGGTGATAAGAAATGGTAAATAGCCAAACACATCTTGTATTTTTTAATAAATTTTATCAAGTTATCCACAATCCCTGGTGTGCTGTTATTTTCAATACTGCATGAGAAAAGCAAATGATGAAAAACTCCAGAGTTCTCAAGTTTCTCGAATTATCGATATTTTTAAAAACAAAAAAAAAAAAAAGAGGAGTCTCACTGCAGCATTTAACTCAATGCCAGTTGTAAAATCTATTTGTCCTCAAGGAGATTGTTAACTAAAGTCAACTATCAAAGAATTTGGTTTTTAGTAATCAGTCGCAACAGTATAAAAAAAAAAAAAATTGGAAGAGTAATTCCTAAATTTTGATCCTTCCAATGCTCTTGCTGATGAAGTTTTACACAAGTAAAACATTTAACTTCTTTTAGTTTGAGTTTCACCATCCTCAAAATGAAGGTACCTACACGAAAGCAGAACTGTTGTGAAGACAAATTAATCTACAAAGCACTTCAGAGATCTTATGTTCAAATAACTCTTGACACATCTTGCTAGATTAATCTTATCATCTTTTCCTGAGTATAAATAAATACCAAATAAAAAAAACCTATGGATATTTCAAATCCATAGGATAGGTTGGTGGTTTTGTTGGGTTTTTTTTTTTGTTTGGGTTTTTTTTTTTTTTAATAATTCCCTCCAGAATATTAGCTGAATATCAAATATAACTTGTGGTAATAAAAGGACTTAATATCTCAAAATCATATACTTAACATATTAACAGCATAATCCTTTTACATCCCAGGCTATACATAGACATTAAAGTCATCTGCTAATTAACCAGATTAATGACAACACACAAATCTGACTGAGCTGAAAGGCCAGCCAATATAGTCACACATTCCTTATCACCTTCTTGCAGTCAGTTCCAAGTGACACAGACTCTCCCTACGATACGGTGGCGTTTAATGTAAAAGCTACGTCTTATGACTGACATACGTACAAGTGAGAATACTACATCCAAATATATTTATAATCTAAAACTTTTCAAAAAGAAATTAGTCATTGCATGATATATCCTTATGTGAGGAGTATGAACTGAATCAGGAATCTGAAATTCATATTCTGGGTTTTATGGATTTTGGGTTTTATTATTATTATCATCGCCATTATACATAATTTTCTCTGAAGGTAACATGCCCCTTTTTGGTCTTAAAAATTCTTACTGTTTGATGCAGACTAATGAGACCGAGTACCCATTTTAATACTTCAAATAATAAGCTACATCTTATGGTTTAAGTGATAAAAAATAACCAGAGGCACTGGAGATGTTCTTGCAATTGCAACAGAGTTCTTTGTATGAGGGCCAATTTACCTTGTTTCCCTCATGTCTCTGCAAAAGTCACTTCTTTCTGTTTCACTATTTTTCTGTTTTAGTTTTATTCCAGGGTCTTCATTCTCTACAAGGCAGGATATTAGAAAAATACATTTTGTATGTTTATTTAAACCATGAATACTAGGAAGCATTTTTTTTTTAATTAAATACAATGTTGAACAAACCTACTTAATTTAAACAAATCATATACTATGACAGCAAATATTAAAAAGCATACCACAGTACAGATATTAGGGTGAGAGGCGTGTATACTGGGAAATGTTAGTAACAGATTAGCTACAGAAATGAAGGAAGATGATTTAACTAGATGATAGCAACTACGAAGATCTGTATTTAATGACACAGCTGTTTTGAAGATAATTTAGCCACGTACTGATACAGTTTAAACTTTGAGAAATTGCTTCTAAGATAGTTATCGTTGACATCAAGAATATTCCAGAAATACTCTTGGCAGAGAGGGCACTCGGGAGAGCGCTGCGTACCGCACGGGAGCAGCGCGGGCTCCCTCTGGCCTTCCAGACACCCAACGGGTTGACGTATCCAACAGCTGGGGCGTGGGAATCTGACTTGGCTAGGTCAGACACTAGAAGTACAGGACGATTCTGCATTTAGGAAGAGACCTGTGCGTTGTCAACGGCAGAGCACACGAGACTACTGTCTGTACGCGTTTCAAGAGACGCATGTGCTGAGAAGGCGGGAAGCATTGCTCAAAGACACTGCCAGAACATCGTCCTCCGCGCCGCGACAGCCCCTCCGCCCCGTGGTCAGATCCCTTACCAGCTAGTGACATTACAATAGCGAGAAAACTCTGGCACTCTGTTTTAATCCAGTATAACGAAGTTTAGTGGGCATGGGGATGTAGGGTTGACGGTTGGACTTGATGATCTTAGAATCATAGAATCACTAAGATTGGAAAAGACCTCTCTCTCACACCTACTCTCAAAGCAGGCAGCCCCTAGCAGTGATCCAATGGAGCAGAATAAGATCCTGTGTGGAATTTCCTTTTATTTAAGAAAATGTTAAAGTCTCAGGTGCAGCAGCACAATCTGTATTGCCAGGACGGGCAGCGGAGCTGGGGAAGGGCCTGGAGCAAAAGTCTGATGGGGAGCAGCTGAGGGAACTGGGGGTGTTCAGCCTGGAGAAGAGGAGGCTGAGGGGAGACCTCATCGCGCTCTACAACTACCTGAAGGGAGGTTGGAGCGAGGGGGGGGTCGGTCTCTTCTCCCAAGTAACAAGTGACAGGACGAGAGGAAATGGCCTCAAGTTGTGCCAGGGGAGGTTTAGGCTGGATGTTAGGAAAAAATTCTTTCCTGCAAGAGTGGTCAGGCCTTGGCACAGGCTGCCCAGGGCAGTGGTGGAGTCCCCATCCCTGGAGGGATTTAAAAGACGTGTAGATGAGGCGCTTGGGGACATGGTTTAGTGGGCATGGGGGGGTTGGGTTGACGGTTGGACTCGATCTTAGAGGTCTTTTCCTACCTTAGTGATTCTATGATTCTTTATTCCTACTAAACGAAGGGAACAAAGCAGCTCACAAGGTGAGTCTGAAGCAATTCCTCCAAAGCTGTTCCAGGCTGATGCGCAGAATTACCAATAGTGGGTGTATTTCCAGAAGAGAGGAATTGCTGAAGTTGCAGCCCTGTGGGGTTGAAAGCCAAGTTTAACCCAGACGTGCTGCATTTGCCATTGCTGTTGGGAAATCTCCATTTCAGAAATCGTGGGATGATATTGTCCATATTTCACATCATTTTGGGTGTTAACAGGTCAGTTACCCACGTGATAGCAGCAGTGACCACTTACATAAGCTACTGGTGAGGGAAGGGATGGTAAGAAGAGTTCCTTGACTATGTCATCGTACATTAAAAATCATTTGATAAACTTTTAAGAAGGTGACAGTATTCCCCTAATGAAGGCAATTGTATTCCCCTAATCAAGGCACCTTGAATATTTCCAACAGTCAGGTCCTAAATACGAGTCAACATTCCAAATGAGGGATCCCACAATACTCTGCCAGATCTGATTACACCACCAAGTGAGACAGAAGAATAAATGAGCAACTTTGACATCTGTGTGACAAAGAAACACAAGCGCTTCAGAACACTGTTTTCACCAGCACCAGCAGAGAACCATTGGTGCTTCTGAAGCAGGGACCTGTTGCACTCAAAGTAAAATCATACTCAGCAAGACATAATTAATGTTCATAATTAATGCCTCAAGCACAGGCATAAGCAAACTAAAATAGCACAACCAGCAAGAGCAGGTAAGTACTGTGTGACATTGTTACACCACTAATCACATAACCAGCAACACCCATTTCTAACCCAGTTAAATGTAAATAACATGAATTGCAAAGGTGCAAGTAGAAAATTATGATGGAATCGCACAAATGAGGTACGGCAAGACATGTGCAAGTAGTAAAATCTACAAGGTAACAAAGGATGTCAAACACATAGGAAAGATGTTCTGCTGGACTATTTTGGATTCACCGTAGAAACAGGAAAGACGCTTGGTGAAAGCAGCAAATGAGACCATACTCTTATTTCGGGAAGAGGAAGATGTGATACCCATAACGAAAAAGAAAGGATGGGATGAAAGACGACACGACACTGGCTTCCATTTGACCTTCCCTCCTTCAAAAGAACACTTAAGCAGGATCACCTCCACCTTCAAATAAGACCATCAAGGACTTGCAGCCATCAGCGCCAAAAAAGTGGCATCACCTCTACTGGACTGTACGCTCGCAGCTGAATTAGGATAGATTGTTATGGACTAACTGTGTAAATATGTAGTGATAACGATTAATAGGTAGCCTTTGGCAATGTGTATTGTTAATGAACATCAATTAAAGGAAGTGCTGTTTCCGAGGTTGAAACCAATCTATTGGTTTTCTAACCATTCCCACTGCAGCACTGTGATTCCCTGAGACATGTATATTCTCCACACTAGAACTGTTTTAAAGCAGAAACATTAACTCCTGATAAAGTTTCAACTTCTTGATGAAGAAACACAAACAGCAACAAAAAGCGTCAAACTGAATGACAAAGAACCAAGTGAGCAAGAAGAGTTAAGAAATAATTTATTCTGGATGGAAAAAACATTCATCTTTATTTGTGCTCCGAAATGCTCCAGCAGAAGGGAAAAAATACAAACTCTATTGCCTGACAGATGTTAAAGTCCACGGTCAGGCTGTGACAGACCCAGATTGAAAGTGCTGCTTTGTCTCAATCAGAGCACAGATTGCTTGGATTCTCTCAGAAATCCCAAGCCAATAAACTACCCAACAGGCTATGAAAACGCAGACTTTGTATTCCTCTCAAAGCTGCTGACAAAGATGAAAGTAAAAACAACAGGTCTCCATTAAAATTCTTTACTTAACCAAAAAGGTTTATAGATAAAAGTTCATACAATTCCTAAATGAAAGCAGAAGCATTAGGTACTGGCCACTAAAGAAAATGGTAATTGGTTCGTAACAGTTTCTCGGTGCTGTTGGGTAGAGAGGAAAAGCTTCAGACCATTTACAAGATAAGTTTTCCTAAACCGAAGGTTTCCTCATCCAAAGTCTGTGTACTATATTTAGCATGCTTGATACTTACTGTATATTCTATAAATATATACTGAAAGAGAGATAATTAGGTGGCCAGTTTACTCAACTTTTTTTTTTTTAATTTAGAAGTTAACAAGTTAGAATTTAACAATCTCTTAATGACAACTCTACAAATTAAGTAACAACAAACCCTTTCTTATCCTTCCCACATGCAATAACAAGTTTCCAAATAACAGTCCAAAAGAGTAAAGGAATAAAGTGAGAATTACTACTGAAAGTAGAGCAAGTTTTGTTGTAACAGATGAAACTGCACCGAAATGTACTGTTGCTATGAAAAACTTTTTTTGCAGTGAACTTAATTTTGTCACCTGACCCGGCCTAATCCTGCTGAGCAGCAGGACTTGACGGAACAATCCGAGCAGATCAGCCAGCCACCTCTCACTGCAGCGAAGAAGCCGACCTGAATCCCAACACGAGGACACCGAAGGCCATGGAGCTGCATCCACGCACAAGGACAACGTATGACCCCAAACTCATTAACCCTGTACTGGGCACTGGTGAGGCCGCACCTCGAATTCTGTGTTCAGTTTTGGGCCTCTCACGACAAGAAGGACATGGAGGGGCTGGAGCGTGTCCAGAGAAGGGCAACGGAGCTGGGGAAGGGCCTGGAGCACAAGTCTGATGAGGAGCGGCTGAGGGAACTGGGGGTGTTCAGCCTGGAGAAGAGGAGGCTGAGGGGAGACCTCATCGCGCTCTGCAACTGCCTGAAAGGAGGTTGGAGCGAGGGGGGGTCGGTCTCTTCTGCCAAGTAACAAGTGATAGGATGAGAGGAAACGGCCTCAAGTTGCGCCAAGGGAGGTTTAGGTTGGACATTAGGAGAAATTTCTTTCCTGACAGAGTGGTCAGGCCTTGGCACAGGCTGCCCAGGGCAGTGGTGGAGTCCCCATCCCTGGAGGTATTTAAAAAAGATGTGTAGATGAGGCGCTTGGGGACATGGTTTAGTGGGCATGGGGGGGGTTGGGTTGATGGTTGGACTTAATGATCTTAGAGGTCTTTTCCCATCTTAATGATTCTATTATTCTATTAAACAGACTGGGAGACAAGGGATTTTTTTTTTCTTCCCCCTCCTATGAATTTTGTGATGACAAGACTCTTTTGGCCCCTTTTTAGTAATTATTTTTCCAACGCAAAACCATCCCTAACACAGTGAACATATCAAGCCTCTTGGGCTGTCGACATCCATGCCCATCTCTTACCAGGTACAATTTGGAGGGAAACTGATAGGCAGACATGGGTGAAGAAAGAAACCTTGTGCGCTTCAATGAATATTCATTACATCCTCTAATTTATTATCATGTTTACAGCCAAAACTGCAGAGCAAATTACATTCTACATAAGGTCCCGAGGGAGTTTTCATTTCCACAGCTTGGACTGGTACCAAAATAAAGCACATTAGAGAGAAATTGCAATGAGAGTCATTAATATTTAATGGACTACTAACAGCAGCACTCCTCACGACAAAGAGGCAGGGCAGGGGAGGGATGGGAGGGATCATTCAGAACTTTGCTCCACAAAAATCCTTTTCATTAAGCAAACTGAATCCAAACAGACAAACATTCCAGGTGGCTTTCTAAAACAAAACAGAAAACAAAAACCCCACCCCACAAAAACCACAAGAACAACAACAAAAAAACCCAAAACCCACCCACAACACAAAAACAAAGAACAACCACCCATTATCAAGTAGAAATAAGCAGCTAAAATTGGTCCCCGGAGACAACAGACAGCGCAGAGGAGAAATTAAGTTCTTGCAGAAGCAGAACAGAATTTGAAACTGCGCATGCATAGAGAAAATGTATCATCTGGAGAAAATCCAAAATAATCAGTGGTTGGCGAGTGTGGACAAGTCAGTGAACATGACAACTCTGAAATTTCCATTTCCTAGCACAGGAAAAGCTTCAAACTGCCACTACAAGGGGATGGAATTAAAACACAGGGAAAAAAACAAGTGTCCAGGGAAAAAAAAGTTAGGACTTTTACACCACTAACACAAATGGCACAAACTTGTAACACTTCTTTAGTGATTCAAGCAGGGTGGCAGAAGCAGCGCAGTCAGTGCTAAGGGGGTGACAGATAAGGATACTCACACTGGTCTAGATTCATTTTCAAAACTGAAAGCAGATACAGTAGGTCACTTGCTTAAATCAGCATTTTGTTGCCATCGCAGCCAGTAAGGAAATCCCCAACTACTCTTCCTCCAACATATAGTAAAGTGATAGTTATGCAAATACAGTTGCACTTTCAGAGTGCAACTACAGCTCCAAGGTAGCCTCTGAGCACCGACCAAGGACTACTGACCACCATCTCCCGGACAACCTCCCTTTCCATAGAACAACTCCCTTTCCATGCCTTTGCCCCTACTCCATTATTCCTGCACTGATATTTTAAACAACTTGATCATGCTGACTGCCTGACCCTGCGCAGACAGACTCGGGCACGCTGGTTTGATACCTGCTTAATTCAATCTCCCAATCAAGGTTTCCATAGTTAATTCAAATGACTTTTGAGATACCATTGCCAGTTTTCATCCACAGTTTCTTATCTCTTCCCACCTACTGGGTACCTCTGAGGGAAGAATGAGATTGGGGCTGCAGGTCCTTATCTGCCTGCTGGACATCCTTCTCTCCTTCTCCAACACCTTCTACAGGGGGAGGATTCTCCCCGGTAGAGTAGGCGTATGGCTGGAAAGACTGACGTTTCATCCTGCAATGAATATCACCTATTTTAGTCCATCTCAGAAACTTCCTCTGTTTGAAAGCCTTCACAAAGCCAGTCCTGCTTCTCAGGGGATTGCACAGATCTGAAAGTGTTAAAGATTGGGAAAAACAGAAGACATTCTAAATTGAGATAGTCTAAATGGCAATTAATTTGTTTCTTAAGCAATATCATCTTCTAGCATGACGCAGATCAGAATTCACATCATGTTTCTGTCTTATCTTTTTAATATCTTCTCTAGGATGTAGTTTTCCAAACTGTTAGGAACCTTTCACAGCTGGTACAGCTGCCAGAGGAACTAACAAAGATAGCTACAAAATAAATACACACAGGTCACTACAAATTAAGCAATGTAGGTCCTTGTCTTTTTTTGTCATACATTTTCCTGATCGTACAATAAAACCCCAAGTTGTATGAAAGAGCATTAACCATCAAGACAGTTGTTCCATTAACCTTTAGTTTTGGATGTCCCAGAGCATCATTACGCTGCTTTGTACTTGAAGTATTCTTCCAGAAGGAATTTAATCTCACAGTTGTATTTAAACTCTGACCTCTATTCAGTAAAAATAACAGAATAATCCCAAAACAATATGTTGGGGGGTTTTATTCACATTACAGAAGTGTGTTTTGCTTTTCAGAAGAATTACTTTTGAAAGAAAACAACATAAATAGCAAAACAAAGGTTGTAACGTCACTTGAAGTAATTCAGTTTTCGATTTACAAAAAACACTTGGTGGAGTCAGGAGTAAAAGTCCTAGTCCCTCAGTGATGAGAGGTGATAACAGAAAACTTTATCAGGTCTCCAGATTGCTGGCTTCAGATTTTCATATTACTGTGGCCTTGCATTGAACCCCAGTCTTTATTATCAACCTAGGGGCCATCAGGGCCCTTTACTGTGGCCACTGTTGATATGAAACAGTCTCTCAATTGGACCTTTTTCATCCAAGTTTCATCTTTTTTCATCCAATTGGACCTTTTTCATCTAAGTCCTACAAGTCAAAGAGTGATTCGTAGAATCATAGAATGGTTTGAGTTGGAAGAGACCTTTAAAGGTCATCTAGTCCAACCCCCCTGCCATGGGCAAGGACATCTTCAACCAGATCAGGGTGCCCCAAGCCCCGTCCAGCCTGACCTTGAAATTGGTCAAAATTCTTTGACCAGCGGAACGGATACAGACCAAAGTCTGAAGGGCTGCTAACTCAGAAGTGGCAACAAGAGGAAAAAAAAAACCCAGTTTCAAATGCTACGAAGTTTTTCTCCAGAAGAGCTGAAAACAAAAAAAAGAGAGCGATTTTGCCCAGCAGGAATGCATTAGCATAAACAGGCAAGAGGCGATGGACAAAAATAGTCTCCTCTGCCTGGGAGGGAACTAAGCTCCCCAGGTCCCTGGGGTTTACAGGCAATAGTGCTGCCTGCGTTCACTCCCAGCCAGAAAACTTTTCTGCTTTACGGACGTTAAAAAGCATGCAGTGTGGAGACCATTAGAAGATTCCAGAGACTCAAACCTGCGACTCCCCTAAATCACGAGCTGGGGAAGGAGTGCTCTCTGGAGATGCTCTCCTGGAAAGGAGGAGGTGGCAGTGGACAGGCAGCCCTGGCATCAGCATTCAGCTTGTGCTTCCCACACCCAGCCAAAACAGATGAATAATGCAGGAAAACGGGAAAATTCAAGATCGCGGTTAGACAGTTCATCTTCAACCTTGTAATTATCTTTCCTTCTGACTAATAATTTTTGGGAAGGGGAAAGAGCTGGTGAATGAGTACACCCAGCTCCTCAGACAGCCTCACACACCGAGACACAAAGCAACTAACTTACATCCCGGGGAAGGATCTTTGCGTGAATGCCAAGTTGTGATGAAGGCATGTTGGACTTGGTAGAACAGGTGTTGGATGTAGTTATTGCATCTGACGAGATTTGATTATTAGGGCAAGTTACAAGGAACATGACTGCTTTTAGAAATAAACTGGTTTCCCATTAAAAGAAATTATCAATATGTCAAATTCTCAGATTATAACTGAGCAGCAGTAAGCTAATATATAGAAAAATAACCCTTCAGAGCGAGGGCCCCGTTTGCCATTCACTTTAGATAGGTATAGCACACATGACGAATGTTGCCTATAAGATGTTGTTCCTGGATGAATGATACATTCTCAGGAGAGCTAGACACATCTAGGTCAAGCTTAAGAGTTGGAAAAGTGCTTGAAAATGGGTATGGCACAGAGGTCCTTTCCAGCTCCACGCGTAGCTGCGACTGAAGGTAGTCTGATCTGGCCTGACCACCGACGTAGAAGAGGACAACCCGCGAGTAGGATTTGGTACTGAATCACGGATCGCTACACGGCGGAGGCTAATGGTGCTCAACCCTGGCTGAGTACGTGTGGAGGACAAACTGTGGTTAACGTCCAAAGTCAAACCTATTACAGAGTGGATTACACAGAAACATAACGTAATATCACCAGGCATCTCCCTCAATAAAGCCCCTCTCCTGAACGGAGTGATCAACACTAATCCCATTGCCATGCTATTAGATATTAGTAGACTCAAAAGCTTTCCATTCCCCCATTTAAAGGTACAAAACTGATGGCTCCTGGCCATTTGATACATCAAAATGATAGGGACAGGGTTCAGGCTTCCCTGAACATTGCTGAAGGTCCTAAACATTAAAACTGTTGGAAAAAATCTCAACTAACAGTATATCCCTCAACACGTTGAGCTCAGAAACCACGCAGTCTTCTCCTCAGATGGCAGCAACGGACACCCTGAGCTAGCACGTCCTTTTGCATCAACGTGACAATCTACATTATAATCACTATTTTTACACCACACATGCTTAAGCAAGCAAAATGATTACAGCCACATCATTCAATTGGCTAAATCCAAAGTGGAATTTATGCAAAAAAAGTGTTGTCTAAGAGAGATTTTACTCCAAATGGAAGTCTTATTATTTTGTCTGGTCATATGCCAAAAGATGCTACAAGATATTTGTAAAAATTACGAAAAAATGTTCTGCAGCTAATATTGTCTAATGAGAACTTGAATAAAATGTACCCAATTTCCAAATGCAAAACATCCATAGCTCACAGACGCTTGTTTTACTGCTTTTTTTTTTTCCTCTTTTGTTGTTTTTAACTATAAGATTACCCTTTCAGTAATATTTAAGAATACTACAGAAGCAGCATTTACTAAGATTACAATTTTTTCCTTCTTTTTCTTCAGTTGTCTAGCCACAGTTAGGAATAAACAGACTTAGAGACTGGAATTTTTATCTTTTTTCAACTTTTCTGATTTGTTTTGGCTTTTGAAATCATCCAGTGAAAATTAGCAAATTAATTGAAAAATTATTTTTGTGATGTATTTTAGAAAGAAAAGGGGGGGTGTTAACACCAAAACGTTAATAGGTGCCATACTAGACATTTACATTAAGAAACCAATTGCAGGACACTAGTTGGCCTGCATATAAAAATCAATTTAGAATCCAACTCATTTAACTTCATTAAGCTAAACAATTAAATTTTCAAAGGTACTGTAAGTAATCAATTTCTGGAAATATCTACTGCCAAAAATGTGATTCACCATACCCTAAAATTGGGCATGTAAAGAAATCTAGATGGTATGAATCATTTGACAGAAGTAATCTTTTCCCAACCTTGACTCTATAGGAATAGGAGGAGGGAGGCACTACAGCTCAGGCCAGATGCTGAACTTTGAGCTAAACACATTTAGATGGCATAAATCACGCCTCGTACAGTAATGATTTCAGTACTCATTGGCAGTTTCCATCTTCAGGTCTCCTATATCACAACCACCACGAAGCTGGGGAAGGGCCTGGAGCACAAGTCTGATGAGGAGCGGCTGAGGGAACTAGGGGTGTTCAGCCTGGAGAAGAGGAGGCTGAGGGGAGACCTCATCGCGCTCTGCAACTGCCTGAAGGGAGGTTGGAGCGAGGGGGGGTCGGTCTCTTCTCCTAAGTAACAAGTGATAGGGCGAGAGGAAACGGCCTCAAGTTGTGCCAGGGGAGGTTTAGATTGGACATTAGGAAAAACAGTTCTTTCCTGCAAGAGTGGTCAGGCCTTGGCACAGGCTGCCCAGGGCAGTGGTGGAGTCCCCATCCCTGGAGGTATTTAAAAGACGTGTAGATGAGGCGCTTAGGGACATGGTTTAGTGGGCATGGGGGGGTTGGGTTGATGGTTGGACTCGATGATCTTAGAGGTCTTTGCCAACCTTCATGATTCTATAATTCTATATATGTGTAATATTATAGCTCTCTGCAGTCATGTAACAAGGCATAGCAGGTTTGAAGTCAACTTAACTGGAGTAAACAGCTTAAGCCACTGGCACTTACTTCAAAGGTTTATTACTAACTGCATTAAGAAAAACAGTGAGAGGCATTAACACGTTCTATCCCATAAAAAAAAACTGTGATGCAACACCAGCTGTGCTGAATACGCACTTAAATCAGTCCTTTACAGTGTGGTCCCTACATAACACCATCACCGGGAACAAGAACCTCTTTGTCACAGCAATTTATCATCTCCCAGCAGAGCCCTCCTTCCCAGGACAGCAAAGCCCAGAGCCCAAACCGCTGCAAGCGCAGAAGCACCAGGCTCTGCCGGGCAGGCTTGGGCTGAGTGTCAGCTCGCCAAATGGATGCTGACAGCTTATCAGAGGGGAGGGCGCTTACGGGCTCGCCGACACGGAGCTGCTTTCCCCGCATCTACAAAACCTGCGGCTAGCCTCGCCTCTCCGGCTGCTCGTACCTCTACTCCTCTCGCCAGCGCTCAGGCACCCGGAGGGCATCCGCCGCCTCCGAACAACACATTTAATCGGAGAAAACGCAGTTCAAGTTACTGCAAACAGCAACGCGTTCAAAACTTATTGAGTTCCAACAGATACTGGGCCCCATTATGAAAAGGAAAAAGAGCTAGAGGTTACAGGACCCCTCTGCCCGTGTTCCCACACAGCCTCATTTCCTCAAGAGTGAGCACCCTTGGGAGCTTACACCATTATTTTTGAAGCTTACAGTAATCAGATATCCTTAAAACCCTAAAAAAGGCTAGATATCCTTCAGACACAATCCTGCAAGTACTGTCTGCTGTCCAAAACTAAGCTCCTCTCCTTAGTTTAATTTATTATATGGGAACTTCTACTGCCTTCTCACTGTTACAGGTCCGGAGTTCCCAACCATTCACTATCTTCCCCAGAAAGCAAGACTTTTTTTATATTACAGTTTCCATAAGCACCCCCGTATTTTCTCACCAGCAGTATAACATGGGAAAGAAGCAGGAGACACTGTTCCACAGATGAAGAGGAGCAAGCGCAGTAAAGATCTGCTATTCCAATTCATGATACCGGTACCTCTTTGCAGTTTCACATCCTCAGAGATTCAACAATGAACAGCGGGACGCAGATCGGAGAAGATTTTCATCCCGTGAGCATTTAGTTCGTCAGGTGGCTAAGAATGTTGAACCACTCTCCCTTCCCAGAGCGAGTTTGCTGTGGCCGAGACTGGGACCTCGGCAGCCAGCCCACCGGCAGATTTCTCTGCCTTTAACACTGCAGAAGGGAATTTCCATCAGGTTGCACTGATAAGGTCAAAGAGCTTGTTTGGAAAGACTTTTCTCAGCTGCTCAAGCATGGATGGCTGTAAATATTTACGAGGGTAGAAAAGCAGATCAAAATCTAGTGGAGCTGTGAGCACGTGTGGCCTTTCAAACATCCTATGAGACAAGCTTAAACCGTTCCGTTTACAATTCATTAGTATAGGTTGTGCTATGTTTCTCAACTCAGTAGGTACAGAAAGATACAAGAACCGGTGTGATTTCACTTTTGTGCAACAGAAGTGTCAGAGAAAGTTAATATTACTTACATAAGCACGTGCATCCTTACTGGAAGGTTTAAAATACATGTAACTAGAGACGTTGCCCCAGGGCGTAAAGTCATTTGTTTTAATAGGGTCGAAAATTGTGCTGCAGCTAGCTTTGTGTTCTTTATATAAAAGATCCACCGGCTGGAGCTTGAACACTATACAAAAGCAGTCCCAATATAACAAAACCATGTTTGGGGAGGGATTGTGTTATGTCATGGTATCCTGAATACCTTGCTAAGGAAGACACTATTAGCATAGTGGTTTTCAGTCAGAAATTCCCCAAACTTGGCAAAATATTTGAAGTGGAAGACAAACAGATTTCACCCATGCACTAAATATGACCACTTCCAAAAAGAAAAATTTAAGATATTTATGGCACACAAGTACTCAAGACTACAAGGAAATTAAAAAAAAAAATTATACATAGGTACTACATGGAAAAATTCAAGGTGAAAGAATGAAGCTATTCAAGATCAAAATTCAGTCATACAATGACTTTCTAAAAGAAAAAGGGGTATCATGTACAATAAAGAACTTTTTCTAGTAATTAAAAAAAAATAGTTTCAGATCAAATTAACTTTTTCTTCAATATGAAATTAAACATAGCTTAACTTTTAAAAAGTTTAAGATGTTCAAATGTTTCTTAAGGAGAGTTAAAAAAAATCAGGATGTTTCATATTAAAAAAGAACACTGAGATAATATGTTGTGAAAATTTCTTTTTTGTTGTTCTAAAGTAACTATTTACAAAACCCACAGAAGTCTTTATGTACTAAAATGGGAAGTTGAACAGCAGCACATCTTTGTCATGTTTGCTCTACTTTCTAAAGTGGAAAGCATATGCACTTAAGACTATTTTGAAGATGTTGCCCTAGTATTAGCTCAGAAGGAGAAATGCTTTAGTACCATTACCCTCATAACAGAGGTTCCCTGTGAATAAAATAATTCATTCATTGTTCCACTTCAAGTTAGAATGTGCTTTTGCAGTCTCCGCTTGCACTGCCTCCAGCCCTGTCCACAGGCACAATATCCTCTTTACTTCCCCATTTTCCCTTTTTACCAGCCTCTCACATGTGAAGAAGAGTCATCTTAGCACCTTGCCACCTCCTGTCCATATTAATTTCCCAGTATCTCTTCGATTCATCAATTCTCCTTGAGAAAAAAAACAAAAAAAAACAACAAAAAAAACCCCAAACCACCACACCTCACCTGCAAGCCCCCTCCCCGCTGCGCAATACTTCTGCTTCCCTCTCCCCCGTCGCTGCGTACGCTGGCTTAGTGCCAGAGTAACCCCACGTTGCTCAACCCGCTGAAGCATCCTGGGGAACACGTCTTGTACCAGAAATACCTTACACAGTATTTTACAGTAACTTTACCAGCTCCTGCTTACCTTGCAAGAATTTATTGAACTAGTACACAGTACTGTGGCTGCTAAATCGAAGTAGTCTTTCAAAAAAGATTATTCCATTCGATTCCCTTCCCCTAAATGTTTTTGATTTCCAAGCAGTCTCACTTCCGTAGGGTTACTACATAGATGCAGAGTAGATGCTTCCTTAACCTTGCTAACTCAGCTGGTTTTATGATTTCCTCTGGTGCTGATCCCCAACAGAATACAGCAACCATCAGGGATTATCCTGCTGCAAATTATATGTAAACCCAGCTCTATTTTCACTCAAAGATTAGAAGCAGATGGGCTTGGGGGATTATTCTACCCATTGACCAGAGTATTAGAGAGTATAACAGCAAACAGTTGCTATCTTGAATTCACCTATGTAAGCTAGGCTGGTATTAAGGTTCTCCACTACAATTTAATAGCATTGTATCAATGTTAAAAAGATTCAAAACACATATTTATGGAGGAAAACAATTGCCAGGATTTTTGCCTCAAAGTTTCAACCATATATCTAATTAAGAGGGAAGTAGTCAATTAAAATTGTACAAAAGAAACACTGAAAAACAACAGGAAAAGTTGTTCTGGAACAAAAGGAAACATACACTGCAATTCAGCGATCAGGAATTTACAGTAAAAAGAAAACAGAAGTGAAAAAATCAGATCATTGCCGCTTAAAAAAATAAATAAATCCAAAGCATTACACAGCTTGGAGAAAAACACCTTCCATCCACATGTTACAAAAACAGATGTGAAGTGATCCTTGGGTCAAGCACTCCACGTCAGACAGAGACACTATTGAGGTTGTCTGTCTACATCTAACTCGCTCCTCGCGATCACCGTATTTGTGGCTACGGGAGCCAGTAACCTGCAGGTTTGGTGCCAAAAGCAAGTAGTGCCGCCAGGTAGGAGCTACAGCCCGGCAAGAGCGACCCAGCGGCTGGATGGAACATGAGTTGAAGATGTCCTTCTGACGAGCCCCAGTCCCATCCCAGGCACCGAGCACTCCTTCAGGGCTGGGAGACCGGAGACGCGCTCACCTTGGATAAGCTCCTCTAAAAGTCAGGTTTCGTGCTCCATGACCCATCTATGAGATAAGCCAACGCAAGGCAGTGATGGCGATTGGGACATCAATATCAAAAGCACACTCCTGATGTAAATCAGCTCACTGGTGTAAACACGTCCCTTGCGGAAGGCACGTACGCAGGTTCCGACTGACGCATAGCCAGCTTACGCCGGGCTAGAAGTCAGAGCATCACGAAACGGACGCTTTCCAGAGCCACTGGCTGGCATGTGAAAGTTACTGGAAGGATCTCACGTTCCTCATCCACTGTGGAATATCAAATTACAGGTATGGTCTGCTTCAGGAATAAATGCATAAATAAATCTGACTTGGCAGTGACGACATATGTAGCGATCATCTCCTCTGGGAAACTGCCTTTATAAGGTTCATTTTCCATGGGTTTTTTTCCCCATAGAAAAATCTCATCAAGTCAACAATGTTACCAGGAAACTTTTTACTAGCTAAATATTTTTTTTCTAGAAAGCTATGTCCCAATTTTCTATTCTGGACTTCTTCATTACACACCTTAAAGTCCATTATTCCATTTTCCAAAAGGTACCTGCACTACTCAGTGCACACAGCCCTAAGGCTTTATCAGTGAATGACACAGATTACAGTCTCCCAAATTTTTCCACTCGTCGTCTCGTCTCACCAAGGCTGGAATTTTACATTTATACAGCTAACCTTCAGAGCTACTGGGGCTTCTAACATCACCTCTGATTTTATAAGCATACAGTCTCTTTTTTCCTCTCCCCTTCCCCCCATGCTTCCTCCATTGCTTCTTATTTTTCCTCATGCAGAAGGCAGTGTCACACATGCCACAAGGCTGCTGAGATTCAAATGAGAAGTGTAAGGAAAGAGGATGAATGAAAGGATCCTCAAAGCCATCCAAAAAGAAGGGAGAAAATTCTCAATGTTTCTGTTGTCTATTGTTATGTTCAAAGAGGCAAATGAGAAATTATCTAGGTCAAAGAGAAAGTTTACATTGCAGAGGCAATAGGAAAGGTGGAGAAGAACACGAGCAATAACCGAATCCGAATTTGTTTTCTCTGGTTGCCCTGAACCTGGTGTTATTTATGGCAACCAGGAACACAGCAGTTGCAATGCAATGACTAGAATAATACCTGGCAATAATGATATTAAATCCATGTTTTTCTAATTATTCTCAGTGTGTAATCTGGTTCCCTCCTCAGTCTTCCTGTCTAAAAGCAGCTGGGCTTCCTTCGTTCCAGCAGAGTAGAGCATCAAGACAGAAGTCACCTTTCATTTCTCTCTCTCATTCACTGGGTCACTGAACAGGAGGATACCTTTGGGTACCAAGGCAGGAAAGAAGTCACAAGGCAAGTACTTCGCCTCCTGGGAGTCTAAAAAACAGTTCTGAAGCACTACCTGCAGCACGGTGTCACTACGAACACAGCAACGATACCAAGGAAATAAGACGGCTTGACTAGTGAAGAGAGACAACTGAAGTCGCCAAGGCAAGCAAACTGACACATTAATGGATTTATCAAAATATTCTGTGACAGAGCGCCCTTACAGATTCAAAACAGGTGAATACACAGAAAACAAAACAGAGGATAGCAGGATGCCTGTATCTGATAACTCCCAAGCTTTGGTCAAAGCTTCCCCTCCTAGAAATATAAAATGGTTATACATTTTGTGATGGATTCTCTTCTACCTAATATGTTATACTTCCACCAACACTCAAGTTTTTTCTTCAGTCTGGATTTACTTGTACATCCGTCCCACTCATTTTCATAAAAACTCTATTAACTAGTACCTTTGATCTCTCTACTCTTCTAAATTCAATTAATACCAGTGATGACCAACTGAAAGACTGAGAAGTAGAGACCTGCGGACAAGGGAAGGAAGTTTGTATGCTTACCCTAGGAAACCAGGCTTAAGAAAGATGATAATGGACTCTATTTTAAAGAGTTCATCGAAACAAAGTTGAACCACATCACATTTTAGCAATCCAGCTTTGACTATAGCCTACGAAACCACAAGGAGAAAACAGAGCAACCTATTCCATGCTCCACTTTTCTCACAAAGCAAAACAAAACAACTTAGGGGAAAAAACAAAAACAAAACAAAAACAAACAATCAAAAAAACCCACCACAAACAAGAAACACAAATGTTTGAGGAACTGTAATTCTTTCAGTGATGTTTTTGGTGGGAATGGAACTCAGAAAAAGATGGAGGAAAAAAATTCAGGGGAAGGTGATGGGAAAAAAAGAGCTTCTGATGACTATTGTTGGCACACAAGTCAATGCTGTGCTTAGCATGTTGTTGATGGTGCAAGATAAATCCTATTTTAAAGAAGAAAGTATATGGAATTCCAGCACTTCAGCTGGACTTGCATGCTTTCCAACTTTCAGTAATTTCATTCTCTGCAGTTAACTTCTCCATTAACACAAAAATTTGCACTGAAATGCATTTTTTTTTTTTTTACTAAATTCAGTGTGTATCCCTTACGTCTACTACCAAAAAAAACCCAGTTTATCACTTAACTCTACAATTTCACTTGGTTCTGCCAAAAGAATATTTGGGCTACATCCTCTCCCTGAACTAGAAATCATAAGGAACAGACATTCAATAATTTATACACTATCATGAGCAGGTAATACAGAATATGAAGGATCCATACAGCCTCCCATGCTTGCCCGATGTAACAGTTTGTTCAACACAATAACGACCATTACAACAGTTCAGATCCATTTCTATGTCAATTTGATACAGTTATTTAAGTGGTTTAAGTATTTCTGAAGGTATTGCCTTCAGCTTCCAGGCTGCTGCAGAGGTCCACACAGGTGCTTATCTTTTTAGGCACCTTTAAAAAAGCAGTCAGTTTTTAGTTCCTATAAAGCAGTGATGGCACTTCAGGAGGCAAGATAGTAAATGTAGCTTCTTCATGTAAGCAGGATACATTTAGTAAGTAATTGTTCTGTAAGTTAAAAAAATACCTTTTTAGAGTTCATCTTACAGTTTGGTTCAGAGTTAAACCAGGTATGGTTAAGGAAAAGCACATGCAGAGAACATGCCACTACATATGGGCTAGTGAACCTTAACTTTCATGTTCCAGTTCCATGAATGTTAAAAAAAACATTTAAAAAAAAAGAAAAAAACCACATATAACAACAGTCCTATGTTATCTTTGCTTCTTAAGCTCTGGCATTGCCTTCACATAAACTATTTAAACTTCCAGTCCAAAATGAGTTATTAAATGTAAATAGCATTTGCCTTCATCTGGGTTAATCTCTACGCTAATTTTTTATTCATACAATCATATGCAGATGTTGTGGTATAACCCAGCAGGCAGCTGAACACCACACAGCCCCTCGCTCACTCCCCCCCGATTCCGAGTGGGATGGGGGAGAGAATTGGGGAGGAAAAAAAAAAGTGAAAGTTGTGGGTTGAGATAAAGACAGTTTAATAGGACAGAAAAGGAAGGTAAAATAAATAATAATAATAATAAAGAATATACACAATAAGTGATGCATGATGCAATTGCTCACCACCTGCCGATGGATGCCCAGCCAGTTCCCAAGCAGCAGTCGCTGCCCCCCTGGCCAACTTCCCCCAGTTTATATACTGAGCATGACGTCATATGGTATGGAATATCCCTTTGGCCAGTTTGGGTCAGCTGTCCTGGCTGTGCCCCCTCCCTGCTTCTCACTGGCAGGACATGAGAAGCTGAAAAGTCCTTGACCAGTGTAAGCACTGCTCAGCAACAGCTGAAACAGTGTGTTATCAACACTATTCTCATCCTAAAACTAAAACACAGCACTATATCAGCTACTAGAGAGAAAATTAACTCTATCCCAGCTGAAACCAGGACAGCAGAATATATTGAGCTACTCACTGCAATGAGAGGGGGGGAAAAAAAAAATTTCTAAAATCTCAAATGACTGTATACATTACTGCATCTTTCACAATGATCAATACACAGCATCTGTTCATTGACAGACAGGGTAAACAAGTTTCAGAACACAATTCTGTAATTATGTTCTTCAGAAAAAATCTAGATATAAGTACAAAGATGTTAAAAGTTGACAGGATTTACAGACAGCTCTCTTCAATAAAGTAGAAAGAATATGTGTTTTTCTGGCATGTTTAGGTACAGTAAACAAAACTATTGGGTGGATAAAGTGCCTGTGGACAGATGGTTTTACAAATGATACATTACCCACCTAACTTCAGCAAGACTTTTACAAAGTAAAAGTACAAAAAATTGCTATCTTAGTAGGAAAAATAAAAATCAATAAAAATTTAGTCACAGATAACTGGAGCAGGGGAACAACAGTGAAACAATTAGCATGCAAACACACACTGGAAAGTTTAATTAATTACTTTTCCCTAAGAATTACCCATATTGAAGTAATACTGTTCAGGATGTTGAACCCTGATCAGACACGTGCTGTAATCATGTATGCAGAGAGACAGTTAATTGGAAACACTAATTTGCTACATTACAAAAGTCAACACTGAGCGTTATCGTGAACATCTCTAATTGTGCTAACCACAACATGAATACTTTAGTCAGCTGTCCTGGTTTCAGCTGGGATAGGGTTAAATTTCTTCCTAGTGCTGTGTTTTGGATTTAGTATGAGGAGAATGTTGATAACACACTGATGTTTTCAGTTGTTGCTAAGTGCCCTCCTAGTCCAAGGACAGCTCCATGCTCTACCAAACGCAGAGGCTAGGAGGGAGCATAGCCAGGACAGTGGGCCCAGCTGGCCAATGGGGTATTCCATACCATGTGACGTCATGCTCCGTATATGAACGGTAGGCGTGTTCCAGGAAGTACCGATCGCTACTTGGTTATCGGTCAGCGCGGGTGGTGAGCAATTGCATAGTGCATCACTCATTTGGTATAGTCTATCATTATTATTTTCCCTTTTCTGTTCTATTAAACTGTCTTTATCTCAACCCACGAGTTTTTCTCACTCTTATCCTGCCAATTTGCTCCCCGTCCCACTGGGGCTGGGGGAAATGAGTGAGCGGCTGCGTGGAGTTTGGCTGCCTGCCGGGTTAAACTACAGCATCAGCTAAAATATGTTTTAAAAATTAGCATACATAAATGTAATATGTTATATTATGTTCATAAGCAGAAACACTTCAATGTAGACTCATGTACTACTGAGTTACGCAAATGTGCGGCAAGAATAAACAGTGAAGCTCACTCGCTTTTCTATGTGCCCTAGAATCGAAGCATTTTTAAAACAGCATTTTCTAAACATGTTATTAGGGAGCTATACAGAATTTCCATTTTTAGATTCCTCAAGGTTGTACACATAAGTTGCCTAATAACAATTTTCTTCACAGAAAACAAACTAACATGTAGAAAAATCTCATCTTCCTATTCCATCAGACCTCCTTTAGTACTCTGATCTTTTGTGTTCTCTCTGAATTTCCCAGTCCTGCCCAGCTGTAAGTAAAAAAGAGAAAATCCTTTGTAAATAGTCAGAGGTAATAGAAAACACTTGACAATTACGGCAGAAAAAGTAATATAGTGGGAAAGAATGAGAAAAGGTTATAGTAATCCTGCATATAATTCCTTTCTATCTAAGGCAGTTTTGTTTTGCACTGTACACTCATGTTCTTTCCCAGTTCAAGGTTTTTCTTTGGTCGGCACATACCTATGTGGGTTAAATCTATTTCCATAGTACTGAAGTACTGAGACTGGCAATATCCATGTATAAAAACACCAAAGACACACTGCCATCCTTTATTTGTCATGGCGGCAGAGTTAATCATTTGACAATTTAAAAAAAAAAAAAAAAAAAGGAAGATACAGTACCCATGGGTACCCAAAAGTGACCCCTGATAACAAACTGTAATGTTTGGCATGCAAATATCAACACATTCTAAAAAAAGCAAGGTGTAAGTTACCAAAATATTTCAGAGGAATCTAACAATTAGCACATCTCTACTAAGATTATTACATCATCTTTACAATATTTCCTTGGGCAAGGAATATTCTTCCACAAGCTGAGAAAAATAATTGGGGGAGAGGGGAGAATCAAAGACATCAGTTATTCTAATGAAAGAGGTTGTCTTCTCACAAATACAATCCAGTCTGACTTTTTCTTGCAACTGCCTAGTGTTTTCCCTCTATGTAGTTTGTGCCCAGTGCTAAAAACCAAGAAAAACTAAATAAAACCTGTTCCCATCCAAAGATCTACTCTCACCATCAGCAGTCTTAACACAGAAGTCTACTATATTTTTCCATCCCAGCACTGAACTAATTCAGTCCCAGAGAGCCTTTCCAGGACAATTTGTAGATATTTCCAGGTGAATTCAGAAGCTTTAGCTACTATTGCTTTTGCAGATCAGGTTCTGCAAAAAGAGTGAGGAATTCAAGGTTTTCAACATTTTCATCACAACTAACTTTTCTCCAAAGAGAAGGGAGGAAAAAAATCCCAAGAGACAAATGAGAATACTTTCTCTAAAAAAATCCCAAGGATACAGGTGCATGCAAACAGATGTCACAGCCACCCTACCCATAAGTGAGACCAACTCTGCCACCAGCAAAAAACCCCCCCCGATATTAAATAACTGGCTGAAAGCGTACTGCTAACACCGGAAAGCAAATAAATATTCTCACATTTCATATTCAAGAAAACGTTATCGCAGATTTATACTGTGGACACAGTCCATTTTCAGGCATTTCAACACCTATAATGCACACAGCTGAAATTCATAGAATTCCTCAGCGCACAGTTACCCAGTACCCTGAAGACTGCAGCCCTAGCAAACAACTAGTACACGCTCCTGTTTTGTGCTAAATTAATTATAGGGAATAAGGGAGCACAATATTGCTTTAATAAGCCATAGTAGTTGTGTCACCGATGCCTGAAACGAATTGAAGCCATAATTTATGCGTCTTTTAAGACTGCGAAAGTAACACGTTTCAGGAGCCTTTCTTTTCACTTTATTTTTTAGAAAACACTGCAGTTCTAAGACACCCCAGCATGTTCTCTAGTATGTTTTCTTCAGTATTTTTATGTACAAGACGGTCCTTTTTGTTAAGTCATGACACAACAGTTAAAGAGATACAGCTCAGCCAAATAACATTAGACAAAAATCGTATATGTAACATAGGCAGTCGCCACCAAAACTACTGCTGGGCAAGACGTGGCTGTTGAGCCAGGCTTCACCCCATCCGAGAGCAACGGGGCCCTTAAATTAAAGCGGAGGTGGGCTGCAGAAGGCGTCCCACCACTAAACAAACAAAATAAGCCAGCAGTCTCACATTTCTTACCAAAACCAGCACCCTGCCCAAAAGGCATTTCGGATAAAAGGTTAATGCCCCACTTCCCTGTCTTTGTAAGGAAATTTTAACATTGCCTCTTCATATACGTTTCCTCCCTGAGGAATTTTAATGATAATTAAGTAATACTGGCTCTGTGAGGAAAATATCTTCTGAAATCCAATGGTCAGCAGTTGGCACATATTTGAAAGCACAAAAATTGGTATACCACAGCTTGCTCATAGTCCTATCATCATTATAAAATCAGTGCACCTGGGGATAAAGTTTTTCTTTAAGGAAATGTACTTTCTTCAATCAAATTTTGTCACAGTTTCTTGTGTTTTAATATCAAAGCTATTTCATCCTCTTGTAGAGCTTTTAGAGATTGCCTTAAAAGCCCACAAAAACAAAGCCAAACCACACAGAATAGGAAAAAAAAAACCACCATACAATTCTCTTGATTTTCTCTAGTTCTCCAATTTCGAGAAGAATTGGCTTAGTCTCATTTATTCCATTTAGGGGGAGGGGTGGAGGGAGAGAGAAACAACATACTTCTTTCCTACCCATTTTCTTGATTTTCTTTTTGTTGTTAGGAAAAGCTTCAGAGAGAAGAAAATATGAGATTCAGAAACTTTTTATGTTTCAACAGGAAATAAAATTAATTTCTCTTAAGAGTTGCTTGAAAATGCTATTTTTTCCACTCTCCTCATTAAATAAGCATGTTATCCTACTTGCCCAAAAGCAGAAATCAGTACATCCAGATGACATAGTCTATATTATGTTTTACGTTTCTCCATCTTGTAATATCTTATGATCCCTTACAAGCTCAGTGTTATGTTTATTCTCCCCTATGTAAGAGGCTTGTCACAATTCCCCCATAACAGCCTTGATGATGTATCCCCAAAGCCAATGGAAGCTTTTCCACTAAGACCAGAGAAAAAGCCAGCTTTTTTTATTGCTTTCCAACTTTTTTTCCCTAGTCCCCCCTCCGTTCTTTCATCTCTGAAATGAAGGAAGAAAAAGAACAAAAACCCAAGCAAATATTGTATATATCCTCAGCTGAAACAGCAACAGCATATTCCTAGTATTTTCTCAATTCCTTTCTTATTAAAAGGCTATTGTCAAGTGGTTTGTTTGGTTTTTTTTTTAAATAATTTTGACTACAGCTGAGCACTAAGCAGATATTTTCAGCAAGCCAATAACAACAAAGCCCAAGACTCTGTGTGAGAGAACAGCAGCACTTAATTTAGAACCCATCAATGGGCTTCAGCGTTTCAAACTGCTCTTTCTGAAGTTCATTACCTTGCACTTCTCTGTATTGGATTAGCTTTGTAACAACTTCATAAAGCTCTTTAAAAGCCACTTCGAACTTAAAAAAGATTCAAACCTAACAATTTTTTTTATTCTGCCTTTTGTCACCTTTGTCCTTTCTTCCATTTTTCTCATTCAGAATGATCTTAATGAAACAACAGGGGAAAAGTTTGGTTTTGCTTTCTTGGGTTTTGTGGGTTTTTTACTGACAACAGAAGTTTCAGTTTTCTATTTTTTTTCCTATTTTCAAACATTTAGAAGTGAGAAAAATAATTAGAAATAACATCTCCTAATAAGCATATTCAACAGCATGCCTCACTATATTATGCAACTCGGAGACAAGATGCTGCCAGCAGCTTTTTTTTGTTTATGGAAAACTGATCAACTCCAAGCATTATTCTGTCTGTCAACCAGCTTCTAATCAACAATCTTATTCTTCAATATGCGGTAATTCACTTCCCTTAGTAAGCATACTGTAAAAAAGTTTAGTCCAAAGTATAACCCCCACTCTGTTTTCTTTACTGTACTAATTCTCATAAAAACATTATAATGGACTTGCTAAAATATTTTTCTTGATATAAACCACACCGGTTGATTTGCATCGCATTGAATTAATGCAACAGCTTCTTTACATTCCCCAAAGGTTTACAAAAGGGGATGGTGGTCAGCAAATACAACAGTGCTCTCTGAGCAACACCATGCTTTTTCTGTTTTACTGAAGGAAACTTCTACAAACTTTGCCGACCTTAGGCATACAAATTCAGCTGTACACAGGAGTCATCATTTAATAGTTAGAGATAAGGAATCACAACAACAACAACAAAAAAGATTAAGAGACAGAAAACAGTAAGAACTGTGAAATCTTTCCAAAGGTAAGAACAGAAGGTAGTCTAAAATTGTCTATAGAAATTTTAACCAATACTTTCAACACTAACACCTCAGAGGCTTTAGAAACCCATGGACTAAAAAAAACCTAAAGGTGCTAACACAGATCATATGAAGACAAAACAATGAGCTGCTTTATGACGGACAAGACTGATGCCACAGCAGGTCTTGCTCCAAGATTCGGTTTGAGCAACATGCTACACACAATTTACTCAGCACACTGAAGGAACAGACAGAGGTCTGATAAAGCGATGCCTTTGCAACATCTGGTTAGGAAATACAATGCCACAGACACAGATGCTATTCTGAGGTTCACGTAGCTTTATCCAACTTGATTGAAACTTCTGTGCACTTCTGCACTTTGAATTTCAAATGCAATGAAACAGAATCTTAAGGAGCGAGCCGGCATCAAGCCTACCTTAGGCTCGCTTAGGTCTTGATCAGAGACAGCCCCGCAAACTTGTGCTCGTACGTACACACACGCACATACTCAAGGGGGATTAAATTGACCGTGTGCAAAAGTAAATTTCATTCTTAAAGTGTCAGAAGGGAAACAGCAGAAGTAAAGCTTTTTATATTAATCTTGTGATGCCTAGAAGCAGGAAAAGAAAATTTCAATAGGCACTCTGACCTCCTGCAATTTCAGACACAATTACATTTGAGAGAGGTAAGCAATACTGACTGTTGGAGAAAGGAAAACACAAAGGCACAGCCATCTCAGCAAGAGGCCACCCGTGAGATTCGTGGCGCAACCTTCAGGTTAAGGTCCTTGTTTTGCTAATTGAGGCCAGCAGCTTTCATCTGCCAAATCACTCGGCAGGACGCAAAACAGGGACCCAACTCTGAAGCTCCCACACGCTGCAGCAATACCCTAATCCCCCATGGAGAGCAAGAGAAAGGCACAAACGTCTCATGGTAAGCTTTGGTTTTGTTCTAAATTGGCATCTCTTCGATTTTCTGTTGGTCAGCTCTAGGCAATACCAGCATTTAGTTATCCACACAAAAGCACAGATGTGATTCTTTGTTAAGGTACCAATGTTAATGTACGTAGGGAAGTAACACGCTGCATATGGGGGCGTGTACTGGAACAAGCACATGAAAATTATAGTATATCGTAAATGAAAAAGAAAAATTGCCTTTAGGGTGACAGGCTATCCTTCAAGAAGAAAAGCCAAATAATTTATGCCTGCAGAGGTACCATAAGGCTCATATTTGAACAGACAAAATTCCTCTAGATAATATAGCTGAGGCCCTGCAGGAAGGATCTATTAATCCTTTCTCTGCTTCACTGTTGTTTATTGAGCCAAAAGAAGGCGATATAAAACTTTAATGCCATTTTCTCACTCAAGGTTTTTTCACTCAAAAATTTGAGGGGTTCTGCTGATCAGATACAACATTTAAAGACTGGAAGAACAGATAGCTGACATAAAGCGAATAACTTTTACATCAAGCAAGCCTTCACTGTTTGACACAAACTATGCAGAAGAACAATGCTCCTTTTAAAGCATCCCGCTGGGCAGATAAGAGTGAAGGATCAGAGACAATTAAACAAATGAGCTCTCTATTAACATCCGAACAGTTGTTACGTCTACTCCACTAGCCATAAAGGCTGAGCTTGGAAGTGTATCTTGCCAAATACAAAAGGCAGATTTCCGTCTCTGAACTGGGTCAAACAGAACAAGACGGGCAAGCAGTATCTGGTGGAAACAGACCACAGCATCTCCTCTTCCTTGAAAAACCCACTTGTTTAGATGTTTTAATATCCTTATAGGTGGAAAGGCTAAAGGAGGCCACACATCTTGCCCAAAACAAGGCAAGTCTCTATTCTCAAATTAAGGAATGATATTTTCTCTCGTTTTTCACACAATTAAAGGTCTGCAAAATGCTATGGGATTCACATTAGCCACAGAAGTTGCGGTGTTGCGTTTATATCAGCCTTCATGAGTTGTGAGAAACCACTGAAGTACTGGAGCTTAAGACTAAAAATATTGTGCAAGATGATTAGTGTTAATATTCCTCCTCCGAAAATTATCACTAGGTCTTTCTTGAAAACTTCACGAAGACTTCGCAGTGGCACCAGCCCTGCCCCTTTGTGTAGAAGAATAAACATTCAGAGCAAACCAAGATTATTCTTCTGCACAAAATGTGATCAGCTTTCATATCCGTAGCTATCAAAAAAAATTAGAGACCCATAAAATCTTGTCTCTGTATTGGTCTCTGTTCATTGCTTTTGGAAGTGTTTGGAAAGAGCCAGCCATGCACAAATGGCTTATTTTGCTGAAAGTAAACCAGCATTTTCTTAAAACAAAACACTTTGAGCTCCCTATCTGCTGTCATCCAAACTCTCTAAATGCTGTGGGGCCTTTCTACTAGGACAGTGATATAGAGAGATATATATTTTTCCATGTACATATATATATATGAAAGAAATATATATAGAGACATATATATATGTCTACTAGGACACACATATATATTTCAGCCCATGGGAAACTCGATGGTTCTTCAGCAGTTTGAATCCAGATCTGTCTCCATCATAAAATGTGAAGGCGGCTGCGAATTTTAGAAGCAACCAAGTGAGCCATTTTTGAATACTTTCCAGTTTTCCAGAAAGTCACACCACAGTAGGTACATGGGAAGCACTGGACTAACAGCACAATTCAGAATAAAGGTAACTCAAGATTTAAAAGCAACTACTGCCATAACGCCCTCTCTCTGCCACGTGTAGAAGACGACCTGCTGACAGTTCTTCCAAATATTTAACTATGGAAACCATATTCTTGAAGCGAGGAGAAATAGATGTGTTGACTGCAGCCCTGGACGACTGGAAAGCATTTTTCTTTGCTGAGATGAGAAATTCACTTCAAAATCATCCTGCTCCACTGAGTGTCAGCCTTATAGTAACTCTACAGTGCCCAGTGTATAGATGGAGTTTTAAAAAATGAACATATATATAAAAAAAAGTTCTACAAGCTTTGCAATCTCAACCCCCCCCCAAAAAAAAACCCAAAACAACCCCCCTAAAAACCCAATACGCTTATTCATAAAAACTAAAAACAGTTACACCTTAAAAAGAACAATTTATCTACAACGCAACAGTAGCAGAATATTTTTAAGCAGAGGTTATTTCACATCAATTTTTACATTCACTCTGTTTGCTTCTGGTTGTTAAAGGACGAAATATCATACAACTGTGTGCGTTTCTCAGAGGAAGCAATCTGAGATTGTAACTCGCCACTGCGGAGCAGCAGCACAGGAAGATACAGAAGTGAACCGTCTATTCTGCTTCCCACACAGACGTACAAATTTACTACGACAAAGCCAAGGAACCAGGTTTGAATGATGCACCGAGATCCTTTCTCTGCGAGGCAAATGTCTCCGTGCTATTGTTGCTTCAGCAAAACACGGGAGGGAAACAAAGACAAATAAATGTATAATAACGGTTCAGGCAAAATATGCCAGGCAGTGACAAATAACTGATTAAATACAAATTGGACAGCTTTGGTTGTTGGCAGAAACTTGAAAGCATTTTTGTTTTGAGACAGGGAACCAGCAGCAGCATTGTGCGAATCCAAGATTTCACTAGCACGGGGGGGGGCGTTTAGGCTGTGTCAGTCGGTGTTTGGGTTTGTTACACTCACCGCTTCCCTCGACCTCCCGTGTATTTATTTGATCTGTAAAAGGGGATCAAACAGAGCATTGCCAAAAGGGAAATTACGGCTGTTTGAGCTCTTAACCTATTGTAAAAACGTTTCCTTCAAAGCCAAGCTATGAATACACATATTGCACTTCTGCAGCAGCGATAAAAGATTCCTGGTGCATCATGAAGATGAAAAATGATTCCGAGTCGAGAGGGAAATTACCAGAGGTGTCAGAAGACATGTTGCCATGACGTAAATAGTGACACAGACATTAATTTCAATAATCTGACAGTGAAATGGTGCATACCTGAGCTGCCTAATTTTTTATGATCTTCCTTCTTTCACTACAAGATCTTGTCCTTTGGGTTCTTCAAAAGCCATATCTCCATCTTTCCCTAAGCTCCCCTCCCCCAAAGGAGGGCACCTAGACATTTCAGTCCAGCAGGGAGCTTTTCATTAATTACACTAAATAGAGTGATGATCTGGAAAGGTCATACCAGCCTTTCAGCATGCCCTCTCTCCCAGCTAAGTACTTTTCAGCTACAATTGATTACCTTGTCTTTTAGGTTTGCATGATTCCGTCAAGCAGCAGCACGTGTGGCATCAATAACGTTATTGATATTGTGATGAGCCACATCCCAACCTGGTGCCGCCGCCACCACCCCACGTTCTGTGGTGCTCAGTGGCAATGGAGGTTGAAGCCTTTCAAGTGACACCCTGGAAAGGAGGAGATGGTACTGGGGAGAGGAAAGGAAGAGCTGGCACAATAGTCGGTATTCCCATGACCCAATGATGTGGCATAACATACAGAGTACCCTCCGATGATGGCAAACTGCTCTCTCAAGTACCTCTTATTAAGAGCTTTAAAGCTGTCTTGCTGTATGTTGTGTTACATCCATTAAAAACAAAAAACAAAAACAAAAAAAAACCCCAAAACCAAACGAAACAAAACCTGTGTTACTAAGAAGAGGTAGTCAGAGTTTCTTGGAAGTTTCTTTACTCATCTGCTTCAAAAGGAAAGATTCCCACATGAAAGATATTCACGTGCTGATTTGTGAAGAAAGCCACATGCATGCTTTAGCACACATGCTCGCCTCTTACCATGCGATGCAAGAATAGTGAAATCTACTTTCAAATCACTGTAGCGCTCCCAATGTATGCTCTATGCATTTTATCAGATCCATATCTACTAGAGACTGGCTCTCAGTATATGCTACTCATACCTTATTACCTGTGACAACAGCTCCGTACCTGGTACCGCATCAAAATCTCCCCGTTGTATATTTGCCCATGACATTTCCCCATATCAAAGATATAGTAAACTACCGACTTCAGAAAAAAGGGTGCGGGAGTATATAGGGACAGTCAAAGACTTCTCTTCCCTGTGCTGTCAGTTCAGCAGGGGACACGGAGAGGTGGTCACCTTGTGCTGAGGCAGCTCAGAAAATGCTTTTTCAAGTAAAAATATAAACGGGTAGTATCATTTTTAAAGTCTGGAATATTCCACTGTCACCAGTTCAGCTGCCTTTTAGTTAAGAGGTTTTTGTATAATAAATAAATTTGCAAAAGTGCTAGGTCAAAAAAAAAAAACCACACAAAAAAAACAACAAAGCCATTCAGCTCCTTCTGCCCCCATTTCTCTCATCATTACAATGCAGTCTTGGAACTTTCCATTTCAGGAAAATGCAAATTTTTCAACGATGAATTATGCAAGGGGAAGGAAATATGTGTGGGTATATACGACAGAAAAATCCTTGCAGCACATACAGGATGACAAGGTACAGAGACAGCGCTCTTCACTCTTCCGCAATTGAAGAGAGAATAGTTAAATTACAGCTGTGGTGAAGTTTTATATACAGCTTTAATCAACTCCACTCACAGCATCAACACTGCAGAAAGGGACACATGACTTCCGAGCCCTTGGTTACAGGATGACGGAGAGTGGACCTGGATACACGGACACAAATCCCACTTAAGGTTAGACTTGTCCTTCGCGGCAGACTCTGTCCATCTGCTACGTCCTACTTCAGGCTTGGTAAAACACACACACTTGCATCCTGCCTGTTCAATACCCAACATAAATCGAGTCACTAATTGTCACTGGAGCTGTTTATTTCTACAGGGGCTTTTTACCGCTGGCCCACGTCAGACTGCAAAACTGTTCTTTGCTCCGCATTGTGGGTGTTGGTCTCTTCTCCCAGGTAACAAGTGATACAAGAGGGAATGGCCTCAAGTTGCACCAGGGGAGGTTTAGATTGGACATGAAAAATTTCTTCATCAAAAGGGTTGTCAAGCCTTGGAACAGGCTGCCCAGAGAAGGGGTTGAGTCACCATCCCTGGGGATATTTAAAAGACGTGTAGATGTAGCTCTTAGGTACGTGGTTTAGTGGTGGACTTGGCAGTGCTGGGTTAACGGTTGGACTCCATGATCTTAAAGGTCTTTTCCAACATACACGATTCTATCATTCTATAGTGTAAAGTCACCAGCAAGGGGCTGGAGTTGGTGGTTACTGCAATAGCAGAACGTATTTCAGACCAAAACAATGGTCAAACACCTACAGAACCACAAGAGATTCCATAAAAGCATCAGCACGAAGTGAGAAGTGGGTAAGAGACAACGTTCTTCAGCTGAAGCCAGGGGGAAACCACAGAGGAGACGCAGTAGCTGGCAACATCCCACAGGACTGCTGGCATTAGTGATTCACATCCTCATCTTTACCATGAATATTCCAGCCACAACAACATTTCACAAGTATTTTCCCCAGAAGGCACCCAGGTTGAGAGTAAGAGTCAGAAGTTTTACCATGGGTCACACTAATATTATAAAAATTAACATAAAAAGTGAGTGCTCACAGATTCTGTCAGAGTATAGAGGAAACCTGTCCAGTTTTGCACTATTATGAACTTGACCTGAAGACAAAAGGAAAACAAAGAAGCCATGAGAAGCAACTTATTTCCTCCCACTGTTCTTCAGTCACACCAGTTCCCTCAAGATCCACCCGAGGGTACTGAGGGAGCTCGCGGCGGAGGAGCTTGCCAAACCACTCTCCATCATTTACCAGCAGTCCTGGTTAACGGGGGAGGTCCTGGATGGACCAAGTGGCCAAGTGCCGGGTCCTGCACTTGGGCCACAACAACCCCAGGCAACGCTCCAGGCTTGGGGAAGAGCGGCTGGAAAGTGCCCAGAGGAGAAGGACCTGGGGGGGCTGGTCGACAGCAGCTAAACACGAGCCGGCAGCGTGCCCAGGTGGCCAAGAAGGGCAACGGCATCCTGGCCTGTATCAGCACTGGTGTGGCCAGCAGGAGCAGGGAGGGGATCGTGACCCTGTACTGGGCACTGGNAGGAAAAAATTCTTTCCTGACAGAGTGGTCAGGCCTTGGCACAGGCTGCCCAGGGCAGTGGTGGAGTCACCATCCCTGGAGGTATTTAAAAGACGTGTAGATGAGGCGCTTGGGGACGTGGTTTAGTGGGCATGGGGGGGTTGGGTTGACAGTTGGACTCGATCTTAGAGGTCTTTTCCAACCTTAATGATTCTAGGATTCTATGGAGATGAAGACATTTCTTTACAGTTATACCACAAAATTGGGGGGGGGGGCAGGGGGCAAGGGAGAAGCCCTGTTGAGGACTTACTGCAAGCATGACACAAAACTGAGCAGCCACAAGTCTAAAGCGGTAAAGGCAGCATGTCAAAAAAAAAAAAAAAAAAAAGAGAAAAAGTCAGCAAACAGCATCCAGAAAAGCTCGCGATGCCCTACCAACTGCCAGCTAGCATTCGCCGCGGTGCAGCTGCGATGTCTGTCTCGCTCTTTGCTGGGGATGAAGAGGGAAGAAAGAGCTGTTTCCTTCCTGTCCCATCCCATCATTCGGGACTCCAGAGCCCTCCTGGGGCTGCCGGCAGATCCCGGCACTCGGCAGGGCTGGAGCGGAGATGCGCTGCCTCGGCGGGAGCTGCAAGGTGCATCCAAAAAGCAGACAGCACCGTTCTGCTTCTGCAAGCAGAAGAGCGAGGCGGGAAAAGGGATTGTCTCAGTTAATTAGCACAATGAGGAGCCGCTGAGGAACTTGCTCTTTCATCTTCCATAGACTCGCCATCCCTTTGCATTCAGAGAGCACTTTCTCAGGAGCTGATGCTAGATCATGTCAGGTGATGTAGTTTTAATGTCTCTTGGAAAGGTGTGCGAAGGACTATAAATAGAGAATCCCACTCCTAAAATAGGTTTTTTTTTCTTCCATCATGTTCAATATGCTAAGCACCCTTGACATGCTACATTTTTTTATCCATGGACAGTCTTTGTCCCCTATCTCACAGAGAAAGCACAGGATCTTGCAGGGAGAAATCATCTTTCTCCTCCATTTACGCAGCGTGTAGCACAATAAGGATCACGTTCTTGAGAGCCTAAGAACTAATGTAATAAAATAACAGGTAGAAAAACAGTAACACATGAAATACGAAACAGACAACTGAACAGCAACAGAACAAAAGTATGGATTCAGGAAAGCAAAACAGAACACTTTCAATTACATTTTTAAAATCCAAACCAAAACGTCTGAGTGAAACATTTCTATAAGCTAGAATTCACATCAGAAAAATCCCACAGCAGGATGATAATCAGAAACAAAAAAAAAAAAAAAAGAGAAGAGTGACATGCAAAGCACACACTGTGACAAAATATTTCGTACTATAGTTGCGTACCAAGGTCTCTAAGCACTTTACGACCAGCAAACATTTCTCCAGACAGCCAGTGGTCAACACTACATTCCCAGACCCTGCTTTACAGAAAGTTGGTTTGGGTTTGGGGTTTTCTTGTTGTTGGGGGTAGGGGTTGTGACAGAAACCTACTCACAAGTCAGGGAGTAACACACAGAGATTTTCATTTCTAGCCCCAAGCCAAGACAATCGGACAGCATTTCACACACACACACCCAGCCTAGATAAAAGACTCCAAGTTTCAACACCGACTTGATTCATCTTATAGAGCATCTAGCTGGTGTAACTGCCTAGGAAAGGAAGATGATCAAGATGCAGCTACATTATGGACCCTTCATAAATCTTAGCAAGTAAATGCTGCAAGCAACTAAACCCATATGGCAGATGAAGCCGGATAGAGCACTTGGAGAAATAAACAAGGAGATTGCTTAGCTCCAGATGCCTGTGCAAGGCTTGAGGTTTTCAAGAACTGGCATGAGTCCACCTTGTCCCATCTCTGTTCCTCACTTGGTCATTCGGGACTCTGAGACCCTGACTCCAGCCACAGGAGAACATTTCTGTCCTATGGCCTTCTGTCCTATATCCTCCTGCCCAGTTTCTTCCTAGGCCAACAGCTCTGCCGTGCTTCTTTGTCCACAGAGCAAAGAATTAAAGGGCATGGTGGGAGGACACACCTGTAGATGAAAGCAGAGCAAAGCAGCAAAAGCAGCATAAGAAGGTATGAGCCAAATCTAAAATGGTAAGTATGTAAAGATAGCCAAGAGCATGCTTCATAGAATCATTAAAGTTGGAAAAGACCTCTAAAATCAAGTCTAACCATCAACTCAACACCACCACGCCTACTAAACTATGTCCCTAAGCACCTACTTCTGCACAGTATTCTTTGATTCATTCCCCCCCTCTCAAGCAACTTTAGCTGTTTTCCTCTGATAATGACAGTGCCATCTGCTCTTATCACTTACCTGGTATCCCTACCTTTTGGGTATGGAAATTTATCCCTACTCACAAAGTATCATCAAATCCATTATGTGCTGCTTATGAAAACATACTCGGTTGCTGGAGGGAAGATCACATGGTTATAAGGAAAATCACTTCAGATACCAAACCACAAGATACTAAGAAGAAATTAAACCCTAAATACGAGTTCTTCGCATGATTGTCCTTAGCAGCTGCCTCTTTCCTCAATCAAGTTCCAGAAGAAACGCCTGCAATCTCCCCACAACCAGCCCCAAGTGAAACAGAACCCCCATATTTCCCAGCAATAGTCAGGCAGAACACGCAAAACAGCACTGGGCCTGGGAACGTCAATCTCCGGCAGAATTTGCCATGCTCTAATTAAAGGACCATAATCTGTGAAATCATCAGGCACACGCTGGTGGGAATAAGGATGTGTTGGTGCATGGATGAGGGCACTGACAGCATTAATATTGCCTGTTGTATTTATAATATTCAAGCTCTACAGGCAATGACATGCACGTCAAGGACAAATTTGCTTAGGGAGTCTGTGTAGTCTTCAATGTTGGAGGTCTTTAAAAAGAAATTAGACATCTGCCAAAAGTGACGCGAGTCTAGCTGATCCTTCTGCGGACAGACACCGTTCTGACACCCTCCCGAACCCACAGCTGCACGAGGCTGTCCTTTGATCTGCCCACTCTTCAGCTTCAAAGTCTCTCCCTCCATAAGCTCCATTTCACCAGAAATCATTCCCACAATGAATGTAAATCCTGATAACAGGAGACATCACTAAATAGCTAAGGAGACAGGAACCACGAAAAGCACACCCTGAAGCTTTGTGTGTTTAAGGTTCGTGAATCACTCCCCCAAATTGGGTTTCTTTAACCCGGAGACAGAAAGCCAACAACGCTGTTCGGGGTCAGTTGAGAGAATTGCCCCCAGAGAGGGGCTGTAAAGGGGGAACTAAGGCTCACTGGAAGCTAGCGAGCTAACAAAAAGGTAGATGATCTTCTCGTTAATTATTTATCAGCACTTCAGGACTTGAAAGAAAAGCAACACCTGGCTGGCTGAAAACTCAACCCAGAGAGACAGCGACTACGATTTCCCAGCTATGTCAGTCAGCAACCAGAGCGTCTCGTGATCACAAGCAACACTTTATCAAAACTGCAGATATATAAAGCAGGGAAGGAAAGGGTGTAAAGCTAAAATATGATAACTGAATATAAACAATACCAGGGGGAACAAAGGCCTGAATTTTTAAAAGCTCAATTCTGACTCACATGTCCAAAAAAAGGTCAGATGATGAAGAGTCAACTGCTATGCATGCAAGCCTTTTGAAACACATACAGCTATTAATGCCACAAGAAGAATTAGTAAGTGTGGAGAACTTTTCAGAGTGAATTCTGCTTGCTTATGCAAAAAGGGCACACAAGGTCTAAGAAAATCCAGCTTTGAGCTCGCTTAATAATTGCTCTCAAGTCTAAAAGGCTCAAGTGTATCACACAGTTTCAAGCTCAGAGCAGCTGTTCAGAGCACACTTCAGTTTACTAGTAATATTAATCAGCGAAACATTATTTCATAATTCTTGGCAATGATGGATATAAATGCCCAAACAGCGAATTACACAGTTTATGATGCTTCTGAATTCATGTATTGAAACTCATTTGCAATCACTTTCCTCCAAACTTAAAGAGAAATTTAAGGGAAGTAGATATTTCTCCTCTGCCACAAACTAAAAGGATGACCAATGCAAAGATACTTCCACAAATGCAGTGTTCTCTCAAAAACATAGGGAAAAGGGCTTTGCATTTGCGGTAGCTATTTAGCTACATCATGATTTCTAGCTTTAGTGCCACCGTACACAAGAAATACATAGGTAAGACATATTTTTCCATTCTCCGTCAGGTACGTTCAATACTGAGAGTCAGCTGGCCAAATGCGTGCTTTCTTTTCCTAACATATGGCCCAATTACCACTTAGGCTAGTATGCAGCAATCTTTTATCAATTAGCACAAATAGTCACTAGAGCCTGGGCTCAAGTACTTATTTGATTACATATCTGCCCAGAGCTGTCTGCAAAATAAAGTAAAAGATACTCAACCTAGCACAGGAATCTTTTGTTTCTTAAACATCCCACGCTTGGCTAACTAATAAACATTAGAAAACACATGACAATTCTGTTACACCCAGTAAACTGCCTTTGCTTCCATTTTTCTTTGCAGAATAGCCATCACTAGGAGCTCACCTGATGAAAAAGATCCTCAGTAAAGACTAAAGGACTATAAGATTCAGTAATACAATTTGTGGGTCAGGTCGCTTGTATTGCAAATACTATACATTTGTAATTCCAAAACTCAATTTATTTAATTTTTCCAAGGCTCCCGGAACTTCTCATTCACTCTTAGCAGCTTCCCACACCTTCAGTAAGGTGATTCTGCTGCCTCATCTTGTTTGCATACCCAAACCTACGCTCTCTTTTCTTACCAAAGAAGAAAGGCTTTATAGTTACGGAATTCCCATAGGGTATATGGTAAAGTGAAGCCAAGTCTGAAAGTCTTCAGCAAAACTCAAGAGTCGTACTTCAGCCGCAACAGTCACGTCTCTATCTGTTGCTTGTCATTATGAACCTAAACACTCACAAATTGTACCATATAAACAAGCAGCAGTTATTTACTGCCCCCCAACCAAGGGACCTACCTAGTTAGCCTCTAATGCATTTAATTAGTCAACATCTGTAAGCACTTTGAAGGTAAAAAGCAATGTAATGTGCCGAGTAGTACTACTACTGTGTAACCAGCAGCTCAAAAGCATGTTGCTAACGTACAGCAATAATGTCCTTTTAAACCTGTTCATAATAATTATGGCTGTTAACCACAGATATTGTTCAGCCGAATGAACATGGTGAGACTTCAGCAAACAGCTCTCATCAATCTGACATTCTTAGAAATGTCCCTTGCTGAATGTCAAGTGAGATTTCTAAAGGGAAAGAAAAGTGCCTTCCCAGAAAAGTACAAAGTTTATGCAGATAAGAAAAGAAAGTGAGACAGAAGCGGAAGCAAATAACTGTTTTCAAAAAACCTTTAAAATTACTGCCAGCTACACAAACCGTTAGTAAGGGCCCAGTTCTAAGCAGGAGAAAGGATCAATTACAGTGCTGCAAACTGCATCTTTTGGACACTGATATTACTCTTTTTACAGCTAAAGAAAAAAATGAGAAGATATTGTTCTAGTCCTAGAATTATATGGAAGTAGCTTGCCATGTGGTAACCTATTTCTTCATTCTTAAACATCCTAAACAGAGAGAGAGAGAGAAATACCTTAACTTACGGCGCAGAGGTAAGCCACGGCACATTTCGTTACAAGTTTATTCGATGTGGACAATTTAAATATGCAGAAGGATTTTTCTAAAGGGGCATTCATTATATCCAGTTAATTGAAATACTCAGTATTGCACTGGCCTTCTAGCTCACAGAATACCCGCTATGTCCAAGATGCTTACCCTTATGAAAACATAATGAATGGGTGAGCATTAGCTTAGTAGCAAGGAGCTCTTGAAGTCTTACCCCAACACAAACACACCAGAATTGCCAATATCTCAATATTATTTTCTGTCTGGAAAGCAAACATGTATTGATTTTTATCATGAGGATGCTGAAAGAAACATTTTAAAATGGTTATAAAGTGCTTTAAAGAGATAAATCTTTAGCATGCCTTACTATGAGCACCCATTTTCCCCATGCGTATATTAGAATTAGGATCATTTCCATCATGTTAATGCATCTCATTACCAGTAACAGATGTATTACAGTCCTCTATGCATATGGTTTTGATTTGTGCCATGGCCTTTCATATACATATAAAGTCCTGGCATCAGCTGCCATTTAAGAAGCTGCCACAAGGAGTAATGTGTTTTCAGAAAAGTAAAGGTTGGTCGTTCTCAAAGAAATCTTGATAGTTGAAAGAAATCCAGAAGAAAAATAGTCCTGTTTCTATAAGGCTTTTCAAGATAGTTCTGAAAGACTTCAAGGACTATTTCCTGTCTCTAAGCTTACAAAACTTCATGGACACTTCCATTTTACAGGTAGAGGTGTGTTTTGTTTGGTGGTTTTTTTTTTTTTCTTTTTTTTAAAATGGGGCACAAGAAAAAGAACACATTGTATTACCAGGTTGAGTCTAAAATTAATCATGCTTACACTAAGTAGAATAGTGTTGGCTTTTTTTCATACTACTGGATTCATAAGTATTAATGACTTATGAAATCATTTAGTCCACCTGTAAATCAAGCCACTGAATTTCCTACTGCAAGAGTAGTTCTGTATGGCAGGCATGAATAATAAGATATCATACTTCAAGAGTCAGGTTGATTAACATAAAAATGAAGATAACAGTTATTCAAATTCAGTCACATGCTCCGGTATACTGCTAGCGAGGTACACTATAAATATGTTATTACTTTCCAAATCATTAGAGACTGGACATAACCAGATTCCTGACAGAGACTTAGGTTTCATTTTTATAGTCGTAACTTCTATTTGTGCCAGTTTTACATGGAGATAATTAAAGACAACTTCAATATTTTACAGCTGTGGAATCTGCACAAAGTTTAGCCCTTTGCCATAGCACTTTGGTGAAGAGTTTTCATTTAGGATAGAATTTAATATTTCAGGTCTTCCAACTTTAAGACCTTATGACTCAAGAACCACCTCAAAAACATGACCCAAGTAAAAGTAATGCGATTATACACACCAAAATCTACATGAATGATGAAACAAGAGCTCTGAACATGTGATATGTGTCTCAATGGGATTTTACTCTTATTCCTAAAGGTTAACTAACCCTACTAGCTATTCTGGCATCAGCAGCCAGCTAGTCTCTCTCTCTTAAGGGGAAATATTCATTGTGCCTCTAGAAACTAAACAAGACACTTGATGTGAAAAGCACTTTGTAGTTCCAAAGTACTGACATTTACTTTCTGACACTCCACACTAACAAAATCCATCCTGGCAAAAGAACCCTGTGGTGGAACAAACAGTGCAGAAAAAATTACAGGAAAAAATAAAAAAGGGGGAGGGGGTGGAACATCTTCCATCTAGGAAAGAGATTTTTTTTTTTTTTTTTTTTACAATTTAAAAACATTTTCATTGTTCCAAGGTGCGAATAGCCATTATTCATTATAGTTGTAAGACTGTTTTAGTCTCCTTCACAGAAGAAGTATAGCGACTTCTGCACCCCTACAATAGAGGAGGGCAAGGATGGTTTATGACTATTCACAGTCCTCAGTCCAGGAACACACACAAAAAAGATCAGAGGGAGTGATCAAAACTAACACATCACAAACAAAAGCCTCCTGATACTTTCTCTAAAGATTAAGGCCTTCTTTTTTGACTCAGTGTCTGAAATTAAGCTTAGATTATTATTCCCCTGCTCAATTCCTTCCCTACTCAGTAAACTGATTCAGCAAAGTCAAGTTGCTGTCATCAACATCTCTTTCTAATGAAGTATTTAATGCCCTGAACTTTAGCTAGCTTTTTAGGTCAAAAGTGGGTAACAATGCAATTCAATTTCTGTATTTGAGAAGTTACCATTATGAGAAAAAGGGAGGGAGGAGGGACTGGGAGAGGCAACGAACACATTTTACCTGATTTTTATTGGATTGAGGTACTTGCCTGCAAGCATATTAAGCCACATCAATACAGGCAGTTAATGGAATAGTTAGTTCCTAGAACCACCACCTTATGTTTGCTTAGAGGAACTCGGCTCTAACGAGGTAAGCAAGGCAGAATTGGGAGGATCCTGGTAGGAGCTGAGCCCTGCCTGGCTGCGGGGAGCAGCAGCCCCACGGCCTGCACCAACACCCACTGCCGCATCCCCCTCGGGGCTTCTTGCCCACCCTGTTCCCCTTAGAGTCATAATTAGGTGACAGCAATCACGCTGATGTGGTGCTGCACCAGCCCTGCTGGTGACTGACCCTTCCCAAGGCTTACGACGCACCACGATAAACTGATCACGCTGCTTTAAGAGCTATGGATAAAGCAGTCCAGGTCACCCAGAAAAACTGATTTTTAAACTGTCTAGTCTCAATCATAAGAGACAATCTTTCAGAAAGGCTGGCCAGAGGAAACACCACTGTCGTGGTTTAACCCCAGCTAGCAACTAAGCACCACACAGCCGCAGTCGCTTCGAGATGCGCCAGCTCCGGCATGGCCTTACCCCCAGCTGGCAACCGAGCCCCACCCAGCCGCTTGCTCACTCCCCTCGGTAGGAGCGGGGAGAGAATTGAAGGGTAAAAGTGAGAAAACTCATGGGTTGAGATAAAGACAGTTTAACAGGTGAAGAAAAAGCCGCACACAAGCAAAGCCAAACAAGGAATTCATTCACCACTTCCCATGGGCAGGCAGGAGTTCAGCCATCCCCAGGACAGCAGGGCTCCATCACAGGTAACGGTGACTTGGGAAGACAAACGCCATCACTCTGAACGTCCCCCCCCCTTTCCTTCTTCTTCCCCCAGTTTATATACTGATCATGACGTCATATGGTATGGAATACCCCGTTGGCCAGTTGGGTCAGCTGTCCCAGCTGTGCTCCTTCCCAGCTTCTTGTGTACTCGGCAGAGCATGGGAAGCTGGAAAGTTCTTGACTAGAGTAAACACTACTTAGCAACAACTAAAACATCAGTGTGTTATCAACATTCTTCCTATCCTAAATCCAAAACACAGCCCCACAGCAGCTACTAGGGAGAAAATTAACTCTATCCCAGCCGAAACCAGGACAACTACTCAGACCCGCTCCTATAGGAGAGGAGGCAAAGGGCTAAGGTAAGCAAAACTTGCAACTAATTTTTTGAGACAAGGCAGGGGGAAGGGGAAACACTGGTTCCAACTCTTTAGTTGGAAACTTGACCTTCTTTCCACAGACTGGGGGAAAAGGAAAAGAGAAAAGGTCATCTGAAAAAAATTCTGGTAGTTGTTCACCTCAGAAGTACAAGAAGTTTTAATGTTTTGAACAGAAAATCTGTTTCCATTGTAGCAGAAGCAAGTGAGTACGACAGAAGCACTTGAACCTTCCAAAAAAATAGGTAAGTGTGTGTATATATGTGCACATACCCACCCATGTTATTTCTAGCTGTAGACACAAGAACAGGGATGTTTCTAAATAAATATTGTGCTACTCCCTGATCAAAGTCTGGAAAAGTTAGTGTTGTGCAGTGTTACGAGAACAATGAAGAAAGCAGAGACAAGAGTGGTATCTGTATATATGAAGATTTGAGATCAAAACATGAAGTCAACTCAAGTTATTTCATAAAGCAAAGCAGCCCAAAGTATTTTGATTCAGACACAACCTTGTTCTGACAGTGACAGAACATCGTAACATGACTAAAGTGTTATTAATTGTATTATTTACACTGTAGTTAGATTTATGCAATAGGGACTATCTTGAAGGTCTCAGTGCTTCTTCATCTTACTCCGATTTGGAAAAAAAAATTATTTTAAAACTTTCTAGAGGACAAATATATATACATACTACTGAACATATACACTGTTTCAGTTTTGCCTTTATCATGTCTGAGAATTGGAAATTTTACCCCCCCCCATAGTTTCCTCACCTTTTATCACGTTGTAAGTTCTTAATGCATTAATTTCCAAAAACAGAAGTCAAAGTCGTCATCTTTATGAACCTTCCTTCTCCCTTTCACACACTCACAAAAAAACCCTCTCCCGATTACACTGTTGTGATACTCGTTTTACCTAATGTAGGTGAAGCCTTAAATACAGAAGTAATGTTAACAGCAAGTTTACTTAACATTTTAAATGTATCCTCTGTATCACAACAGAAATGATGGGGTAAAATGTTATACTGTTCTTCTGTGCTCCAACGCTAGACAAAATCCTAACGGTAAAAACATTTTCTCTGTAAGGAATACACACCAAGGGGAGGGGGGGATATCTACTTTTTAATCATAGTTTTCTATTTTCGGATCCTCCCATCAAGTTCAATTGAAAATTACATCCCAAACATTAAATGCTATGGGATAGTTCAACAAGTCCTACAGGAAAGTGCTAAATTAATGTTTCAATGTATTTCATACATTTAAGAGTAATCGCCATGTAGTCCTATTACTTTTCGATGGAAGCCTATAATCTTCATATCCATTACATGCCACACGGATCTTCTTCAGGAGGCAGAAGTTCCTCTGAACCTGTGACTGCAGATTCATGCATCGTAGCCTTACCTCCTTTAAACCTCTTGCTACAGGGATTATTTTACCAAAGACTGCAAGTAGATCCTTCGCTGGGATCAGCTGGCTGGATGCTGTCGGGTCTCTAAGCCCCAACACTGCTGCGAGGTCCGACTATTCCGAGTTTTACCTGTCAGTGTCTTCAGAGAGCGGTGTCAGTCCTCCGGTTCCCCTACGCAGCTACAGAGCAATTAAAGCAGCACGACACCTGCATGGGTTTTGTAATATTCATCTCTCTTATTCAAACCGATCCCACAGTTCTGCTTTTTGTTGTTTCTACCCTTGAGCAAACACAATCAACCTTGCAATTCCAGAGCACGGTTTGTAACATGATGCATTAGCGTAAGCTGCGGTACAGGCTATGGCTGGAGCTTCACACCCGCTGCGAACCAGGGGCTATGCAGAACAACGGAAAGCGAAACATCGCCTCCAATACAGCAAGTCAGAACTTCATGGTTGATTTAGTGACTCAACTCTTGTTGCTTAATGCTTCTCAAATTACTCTTGGGCTAGCTGGTGTGAAAAAGAATGAATCACAAGTTGCTTGCGTATTTCATCTCCATCCTTACCAGCACAGGGCAAGCAACCAAAGAAAAAGAACCATAGAATCACAGAATAGTTGGGTTGGAAGGGACCATTAAAGATCATCTAGTCCAACCCCCTGCCGTGGGCAGGGACATCTTCAACTAGATCAGGTTGCCCAGAGCCCCGTCCAACCCGACCTGGAATGTTTCCAGGGATGGGGCATCTACCACCTCTCTGGGCAACCTGGTCCAGTGCCTCACCCCCCTCAGTGTGAAAAATTTCTTCCCTATATCTAGTTTCTTATCTCTAGTAAGAATGAGTTAGCTATTGGCAATGTTTAGAAACAAAACCAAAACTAACCTCACTAATAGTCTAGTTCCTCTTTACACCCTAAAATGACACGAAGGCTGCCCACTATCTTGACATGGTGTCCCACCTTGATTGCCCTCTCATCCAACATGAATGGCAGTTGCATCAGTTCTAGCCAGGGCTTGGTGCAGGTAGTTCAGATGTAGGCATCTCCAAGATGATCCATTTCTCCGTCATCTCTGTCCTGCACTACTGCAGCATAATTTTAAACCTATTTGGCCACTGAAGGTACTGCAGAAGGCAGCGGCAAGGCAACACCACTGTTCTGATCCTCACTGCTGCCTATGGAGGAGCAGCTTAATAGAATAATTTTGACTTTAAATGTCACAGGTAGCAAAAGATCATATATTTACACCACAGCCTCAACCCTTGCTCCGTTGCATTGATTGTGCACCCTGTTTTGTTCCAGTTCCACCAAGTTAAATAGTATGGTAGCAGAAGGGAGGTATTGCTTTGTCTCACGAAATGACTGAATTTTAACAGCCATTCAACAATAAATTCAAAAAAATGATTACTGCTTGCAAAGTGCCTGCAAGTAGAGATCGAAAGCCCAAGCAAGTAAAAGCATTTCTTCTTCTTATGAAATTCAGGGCACTGTATATATAATGAAATGCCATTAAATATATTTGTTACTGTAATACAGAGAAAGCACGTTAATCAGAAATAGCACAAGTGTCAGGAGAAGACAAGGGGGTGGCGGGGAAGCTTCTCATTTCTGCCCGGAGGGGTGGCAGCCATGCACTGGGGGAGCAATGCACTGGCTTGATGCAATAGCTCAATAGCAGTTTTAGTAGTCTATACAGTATATAAATCTATACATTCTTTATCCTGCAGGAAAACAGGTCATAGAGAAAGCAAAAGCAAGGAAGACGGATCACAGAGTTTCTGCATATGGTTACGGTAGATCACATAGAAGACTGTTGTTCAAACCACAGCCACCTGAACTTTCCTAATGTCAACAGGCACAGAAAAAGAGCCTGCTCCCTCCAAAGGGGCCAGAGCACTAACCTAGATTTAAAGGCAGTGCACATGCCTATTCTATTGGGGGTTAGTGTGTCTAATGAGTAGGGCAACAGGAATATCGATTAGGATTTCTTCTTTTGTTGGGAGACAAAGTCTATGTCAACAATGGAATTCAACAAAGACTTCCAGTCTGGGGCAAAAGCAAGGGCAAAACACATTAGTTTCACTTCATATCACCCACATCTCAACTCCTTCTCAATAATAACCTCAAGTCATAAAAATAAAATTGAGAACTGTAGGGGGGAAAAAAACCGAAAATACTAGAGCTCAAGTAGCCCTTAACATGTGATGTTAAAAAAAAGAAAAACACCATAGTTTTACAGTAGTAGTTTTGCCCAAAATATTTTTAGTGTAGCTATGATAGCTTTTTGCTTTTTCCAACTGTATTAGCTGTTTAAGAGGTATTACCGCCTAACGAGATAGTTTCCATAAAAAGTAGGAGCATATTCATCATTTGTTTTAGAAACTGAAACAATTAAAGCATTTCCCTTCCTTTGTAATATTAAAAATTCAGACAGAGTATTACACCATCAGAGGGCAATTTCCAGTCCCATTACTAACAATGGTATAAAGCCTGTGTAACCTTAAATTCTTAATGTTTTCTAGTGTCCATGTTATCCTGCTAAAATCAAATGCAACATCAGGGCCTTTTGTGGAAGACGCGCTCTTCTTACCCCAGTGACCTTTCCTCCACTACTTCTCGTAGGGCTTACCGCTAGGCTTAAATAATTTGAAGATGCCCAAGCCCAAAATGATTGCAGAAATGCACCTACATTTGAAAAGTACTATTTAGACAATTATTTGTAGAACAACTGGAGGCCAAATGCTTATTCTCATAAACTGACATCCTTATTGGAACTACCTACTCATTTCCATTGCCCGAGGGCCTGGACAAGATCATGAAAGCAGCCTTCTAGTACACTAATTACAGTTAAACAACATGGAAAGAAAGAGAGAGACAACTATCAGCAACATTCAGAAGTAAAAGTATTTAAGCGTTAAAAGCTCAGGCATGGTTTCTGATAAAAAAGGAGAACACTCTCATAGTACAATAGACATTTAACCTGGACATAAATAACCTTAGGAAATAGTTATGTTACATTTAGAAATATGTGGTATTTTCTCAAATATTCATAGATTTAGAAAAATCCTGACTTTTCAAACTGCACTTTCTCCTCCCTCAATACAACACAAAACTCACCTCCACTAGCAAAGTAAACATTTATGAATATCAGTAGTAGTTTTATCCATTTCTACTTCTTCTGCATCCTCAAGAGCATCACTTGATATCATTTTGCTCCTGAAGTTTCCCTCCCCATACCCAAAAGCGTGAAGAGAAGGGTGGTGGTGGAGAAGCATATTTCCTGCTGACACCACCAGAAAGACTTCAAACGGGCTCATCCCTACCCAGAGACACAAAGGTAGGCTTATGTCAGACAGAGAAGAGATGATTAAATAAGTTAGGCTTCTCCACTGCTAGACCTCAAAAGCTTCCATTAAGTTCCAGAGGGAATAATCATCAAAACATGATTCACAGCACAGCTTTGATTTCAAATGGGAAATTACATTACATAAAAATAAGTATTTTGAACAGACCTTTTACTAAGTTTTCCCTTTCTTTCTACATTCTGTAAACATGTCTAGTAGAACACTTACATTCCATATGTTAAACGAGGTGCTTCATAAATGGACTTAAAGCTAATACTCTTGGGAAGCTTCATGCAAGTCTTCACAAGAGGAACTCATGGGATCAAGGAAATTCCACCCTCTCTTTCTAAACTTCTATTCTAACACATCCCATACAGCAAAACAACGTAATTAACACCACTTGCCTGGTGGCAAATATTCCCCTCGAGAGGAAAAAAGTTCAGATGTAGGTAGAAATGCAGAGATGTCTCTCTCTAAAAATAGGACAAATCTAAAGCAGTAATCCCCACGGGACTTTAGACGATTCATGTACTGGAAAGTGTTATCCTGAGCCCGCATAGTGCAGAATGGAGCTGATATATCTGGAGACAGGTGTGGAACTTCTCTATTCATCTAAATGAAAAGAAAGATCTTGCATCTCCGCCTACTTCAGAGAAAGAATATAATAAGAAGAATTAAGGCAGATTAAGAGACTCTGTTAGGCAGCTTAAGACTCTTAAGCACACATTCCCAAGCCATGTATTTATAATATAAGAAGTCTCCTAGTTACCTCTCTCAACTGTCACTGTTTTCAGTATTGCAATAAAGCTGCTTAAACTATAAAGCTGATTGTCAAGGGAATCCCCAGTTTGAAGGGATCTTTTGTGGTTTGAAAGGGTTGTGGACTTCTCTAAAAGGAGGGCATCAGGTTACTGCAGCAAGCCCTGAATATCAGTGACAAAGGAGGAAAAGGAAAGTTAACAAGTCATATACATATCTATATCTCTCTATATATCTATAGATATAACTCTACTGTCTCTCCCTTACTACTCAGCTAAATCGCATGGTGGTTGCAGGGCAGGACACAGCCAAGGACCAGGCAAACCTTGCTCCAAGGCCACTTTGTCCTCCAGCACAGAGGCTCCGCGGCAGGGAACAAAGAGGTGCCTCTGACAACGCTGCTACGCGCAGCCCGCTCCGCTACGAGCCGCCTCCGAAACTTCAGGGGCAAAAACCCCACCTGGATCAGGCGCGATACGAAACACGAAGCGGAGAAAGAAAACGCATGGTATTTACCACCTGACAACCGGGTTGCATTAATCCGGCCAAATTCCTTTACACATTCTAGAGCTGACAATATAAAGCCATTCACGATTTTTTTTTAGTCACTCAAAATTTTCAAAGCTTACACAGTTTTGACTTACATTTTTCAATGGAAGATGTGGGTGATGACACAAAAATTGCCACGTAGTCAAATATTTAAGGTCTAGCTCATGAACTCCAGAAATCATAATACTTGGTTTTCCAGAAATGAATTAAAATACCTACCCATTTTGTTAAATTACTTCATACTTCCTATGATACAAATTTTCAATGCATCAATCATTTTATTTGATTGCTATCTCTGGATACTTAGGCTCTTGCATACCTACATATTAAATTACCTCTTCTGCATGTCCCAGTTTGCTTCAGACTTCCTGAATTCAGCTGACTCAAATGTTAACTATGGTGAACCCACCACTCCCATAATTCTCCCATCTAAATCCAAGTTTAGCCCATACCCATATAAACCTCTAACCATACAAAATGTCCTGTTTTCCCGGGCCTGGACCCTTCTCCCATTCACGCGCTCCTTTTGCCCAAACGTGCTCTGAACTACGTCTCCCATCTCGCTTGCAGAACCAGATTGCACTTCCACCTGAGAGGAATGATTGCAGAGTTGAACAGATAAAGAACATGGCTAACGTTTACAACTCCCTTGCAATACAATAATTGAAGAGTCTGTGGTGAGGCAGTATTCCCAGGAAGATATGTTATTACTTGGTATTTATTCTTACTCTATATTCCATTGCTTAAGCAACTGTAGCTCAAGTTTCCTATGAAAGTCCAAGGCTTAAGTTTTCAAAGCTTTTCCAAGAGATCCAAATCCCTTATGCAGTTTTGATAATGCCACTCCTATTACTAGCCATGCTCCATCTACCCTTATTCAAAATAAAAATGCAGACTTGGGATCTGACTAAGTAGCATTTCTGAAGCATACGCTCCAGATGCTTAAAAGAACATTGTACAACCCGTTTTTTCCCCACCCAAACTGCTAAAACACTCTTTCACTGCATGAAAAAGTAAAATTTTCTTCCACGTGCAGTCTGTACAATGCAATCCTTGTTGGTACCCTCACATGAATGTGAAACTACTTTTGATTTTGGGGTAGTATCTGCACTATTTTTCCTTCCTACTTTGAGTTCACCTATTCCACTCTTTTCTCTCCAGATTTTGTTATTGAATCCTCTGCTTTCCAGAAGGCGGCTACTCTTGCAGGTTTTAAGTAAAATTGTAGGTAGATCATTTAGCTTCGAAGTGGCTCATTTTCTTCCTGAAATAACTGAGGGTATAGCGAAGGTTCACAGGTTTACATGAAATGCACAGTTGTTATAGTGAGTAGCTCCAGACAAAAGCCTACAAATAAAAATAGGCTGAAACTAACAGCCTCAACGTGAAAACCTGTGTAGAAAGGCCTAATCTCAGAACGTTCACCTTCTCTTTGTCCCTTCAACCAGAAGCTGCATCATGCTTTCAACAGCGCTCGACTGGTGAGCAGTAAAGGGTGGGGGGGAAATCAGACAGGCAAAGAAGTGCCATCCCTCGCTTTACCTAATACTACCAAAATTAGGTCTTACTGGTTTAATAAGCTGGTGATCCACCACGTACGTAGTGCAGAAGTGTTCGTTTTCTTTCTCATTTGCCAATTTCTTCCTGAGACAGCAGAAAAGACAGTAAAGATTATATATTAGTAGACAAATTAGAAAAAGAAAGCCGAGATCATTGGAAAATATGCCCACTGCTTGATAGCCCCATGTTGCACTGATAAGATTTTCTCCTACAACTAAACAATAGAAAGGGGAGGACTCTCTTGCTCCCACAGGGAGTTAAATCAAATTAAGCAAACTTTTGGAAAAAAAAAAAAGGTACTGGCCTCCCACCTCGCTTGTCCATATCTTTACTTCATACCAATTCAGCTATTTAAACAGAGAAGGATATAATCCTGTTCTTACTCTTGTAAACAGGATGAACAACAGGACTGGAACTGACACTCTAATTACTAGTACATGCTGGACTTCAGGAGCACTTGACATAAATTCAACCTACCAAACCAACATCTTAAATTATCGACGAGTTTAAAATAACAGGCCTCATGGAAGATCTCCCTGCCACGAGTCACAAGCTCAAAGCTATGTTGAAAATGCAGCAACAGAAGCCCTTTATATCTACAGTTATGAACCTCATTAAGCATGCTTTTGTTTCATTCTGACGTTTCTGCTGGCCTTTGGAATGCACGAAGCACGCACAGAATACCTACCATTCACGGCAAGCTGAGCGAGGAAACTTTGGCAAGTGACAAAATAATTGTTGTCTGTATTAAAAGTTTCTTCAATAGACACCGGGAAGAGACCTAGATTCCTTGCTACAATTCTGCCTCTGCGGTATATGTTCTGAGAAGGAAAGTTTCCAGTTTCTGAAGAACCCTCTGCCCACCACCCTCCTCCAGGATCAACAGGATTCTACCTTACGTAACCGCTCTCGGTTTGGCAGCAAGAGCTCTTGCACCGCAGCGTCTTGCAGATTTTGAGAACACAGAAACTGTAAGTTTCCTCCTCAGCAACATGAAATAGCTGTAGGAAACTCAGCATACCAGTCGGGCACCTGAACCTTAACTTTGAGAACGTCACCATCGCTACCTTACCAACCTGAACAGTAACAGCCTCTAGAAGAAAACATACGGATGCCATGCTCCTCTTTTGGACCACTCCTGAAAGCTGCAGCCTCTAAGTCAACAATTTGTCATGGTTTTTTTTGTTATAAAACTCAAAAAAATACATGATCTTTTGCATTAATTTCATAAAAACTCTTACTACTAAAGTAATTAATTTCATACAGAACTCTTGCCATCAAAGGATGCCTTCTTGGCTACCTCAGTCTGTGGAAGGCCAAATAACAGGTAGCACCGCAAAGGCTGTCTTCCTTAAACAACCTGAGTAACTGTCCTTTTGAAAAGCTAAGAAATTAAACAATCTCCCAAACAAACTTCATTTTCACACTTCCAACTAAGAGTACCAAGAGCAGAAAAATAACTGTTTTCAGTCTGCTGCTTAGGAGTTTTGGGTTTATCTAACATGTTTCTTTGCCAGCCCAAGAACTGGAATTTTGGCTTCTGAGTCTCCTTCATTCCTAAACCTTATCCTTTGACATGGAATGAAAAGAAATGGGAAGGAGAAAATGGGGGGGGGGGGGGAATAAATTTACTGCAGTCAACTTGTCAACTGAAAGGATATATTTGTAACTTTTTTTTTCTTAAGTGGATAAATGCAGTACATTTTACTTACTATTAATCCTCTTGAAGTACGAGACTTAAGAACACTGACTCTACCCGCAGGAATTTCCAGCGATCGTACCATTTGTCATTAGAGAAGTACACGTTCATAAGCGCCGTGCGATTACTAATAAACTACTCTTTTTTTTCTGGCTCCTTATTTCAAAGCCAGGCCTGGTGTCATCACGTTAGCGTAAGATAATAATGCAGACCGACACGATGAGTTAGCAATCGAAACGACGTGTTCTGCCGTCCCACAGAGCTTGTTCTTTTGGCTCAATCCATGGGATGGCTCAATCCATGGGATGGCTCAATCCATGGGATGGCTCAATCCATCTCTCCCCCGTCCTCCCCTCGCTCACGTGCCGCTGCGGGGCTCTGGGATTGACTTACCAGTTGTCAGCCCAGCTCGTTTCAGAAGGAAGGAGGAAATTCATGTGTGAAGTACCCTGGGTCTGAGAAACACAGAAACATGTGCTGGAGAAGCTGAGTGCCGTAGAAGTTGGCCGACTTCAGCAATGAGAAAGGGAAGCTGCTCAATTAACTGGAACTAAGTGAAAAAGAAATTTCAGTTTTCTTCCACTTAGTCTTAAAACAACACTTGGATAATTCAGCTCATGAGAATATCATTGCACCCATCTTGCTGCCAAGAGGCTTCACCTATGGTGCCCCCGCTGCAGGACGCTTGCAGTGCCTTCCCTTCGTATTTCAGCAAGATGTACGTAGCGGATCGAGCTCACCAAACAGCACAGAGAAGAAAGCATCCCCCCGGTCAGCCGAGACTGAAGGCGCGTGGGGCATTGCACTATGAAATGCAATTAAAATGGACAGGCCACTAAAATGAAACACTTAACATTCTTTCCACAGTTCTTTTTAACTGAACATTAAAAAAAAAACCACACAAGGTCCAGCTGGTGCCAAAGCCTGTTCCCACATAAAACCTGCTAGCACTGAGTATTATCCATTTCCATTCTTGCCATAAGAATAGCAATAGTATTAGAAACCAAAATTGATCCCGTGATATAACATGTTATGTTATACACAATATTGCGTATATTATAAGACACACAAACAAAAACAAAAAATAGCAAATATGACAGTGTGATTAGGAAGTCAGAATTGAAATCCAGGAAAAGTTCTAATCAAAATCTATTAAACCAACAAAAAAAATGAGGTAGGGTTGGGGGGGGTGAGAAGCATGAGGTTTCCTCTTCAGTGAATCCGTTAAAATGTAAAATAACCACCATTTGCTTTAGTCTGCAGTATATAAGGAGATAATACTACATGCAAAAAAATCCACATCAGTCTCACTTCCGTAGGGTTGATGATCAGCGGAGGTAGATGATTAATAACATCTGGACACTACATCAAGAGAGCAGTGACATCTTTTCTTTTCCAGCATACAGGTGCCTGCCCTCCCACTCAGTTTAGGGCATGCAACACCAGTAAATTATATCCTACGCATCAGAATACATAGAAATACTAGTGGAGCAAACGTGTCGTCTTTTTCCCCAGAACATGAAAGTTGTTTCATCTCCAGTCAGAACATTTCCCCCCTGCTTTCATCCAGTCAACATCTCTGCTTTGATGGTCCCATTACATACTTCAATTCTAAAACCAGGGTAAGGCTCTATGAATCATGATTTCTCCACACACACCCTTTTTCTTTTTTTTTTTTAAGCCCTCATTTCAGACAAACTGTTCCCCATAGTTAAAAAAAGAGCGTGGCTCATTGCCTGGTGAAATAGATGCATGTGCTACATGCGATAGGGCTTGAGGAAAGTACAATGAGGGAAAACTACAGCAAACTGCATCCTGCCCAGAAAGAGATTTGTTTGTCATAATCATACGGAGTAAAGGCACATGCAACACAGAGCATCACTTCCAGAAAACGAGGGGAAACACACCTATAGCCAGTGCTCCTTTCTTCCTGAATCCCCCCTTAAAGCTATTATGCAAAACCAGTGGGAAATAGAGGGACTGACTGACAGGATGCAGTAACATAAAGTGATTTGATTACTCTGAAGCAGAGCCTTTTCATTAAGTTTTTAGCTTTACAACACAGGATCTATTACAAGAAGGGTCATTACACTTCTTTGTACCGAATGGATCAAAGGTCCATCCTATTTGATGTGTCCTTATAAGTCCCCTTTTCTTTACATGCATTACATATGTATACATACAAATACAAGCCCCTCAACATCTGATCATTCAGTAGAACTGTATTTTGATCCATGTCTTTTTACATTAAATAACCAGCTACGCAGTCTTTCAGATAGATACTATATCCTTCAATGTTAGTCATTCATATTCATATAATTGAGAAGGAGTGAGTACCTAGCAATTCCATTTGGAGAACCAAGCATCTTTGAAATGTATTTACAGATGGTTTTCTCACCTCCTTGGGAATGCTAAGTACTATCAGTGCAGCAATAAAAAAAAAAAAGCTCAACTACAAGTGCTCCGATTCTATTGCAATGCAATGGTATTTTATTTTATTTCTATTATTTAATGGAAAGATGGGAAAGGCTACGACAGTCATACTGTTCCTGCAGGATCTGCATTGGGGGGGGGAGCGCAGGGGAAGGGTAAGTGCCAGGTTTAAACACCAAGGAGCGCCACAGCCATATGATTGATAGATCTCCAGAAACACTGGAATGCCACCAGCCATGCTGGATGAGACATTTACTTTGGTCACCTGAGCACTGGGTAGCACCTCCATCCCCAAAATTAAGGGCCCACAAGAACTCATTTGTGACTAGTACTCTGCTCCATATGAGTTATTACTGATTGCCCCTACGTATTTCATAAATTCTGTATCCAAAAAAAAAAAAAGCAAGCAGCAGCATTCAAAAGGTTAATGAGAAGCAAACAGATGAACTTCACATAAGTGATGCACAAATCCTCCGTTTCCATTCTGCTACCGTCTACTTCCACTAACAGCAGCAGAAGCAGCTTTTTACTTACATATTCATCATTCCAGAGCCGACTGAAATGCAGAGGAAAAACTAGACAAGACTTATGAAAATATGGAGACTTCTACCGAAGGTATTGTCTGAGCTATTTTTCTTGCCCATTCTAGATACTTTCCAAATATTTTAGCTGCTCTAATAAAAAGAATTCTCTCCCTAGAAATTCTAATACCTTTGAAATGAAAGGAGCTTTCTAGTGCTATTTAACTAACATTTTCCAGCACTATAGATCATTATTTTGCAAGCAGCATTACTGTGCAAATGGCAGGGGAAGACAAAAACAAACTAAACCACAAACAACAACAGAGAGGGAAGTAAAAAGGGGATACAAATTACAAGCACAGACTTTACAAACACCACACTCCATAGTACTCATGTTTGAGCTTTTTTCCCCCCCCAGCTCACAGAAGCAAGCAGAAAACAAACAAGGCAACAGAAGGGGTAGACGAACCCCCGGACTTACCTTTTGTAGGGTCCCTCTGTAAAACTTCTCAGAAATAAATTTAAATTCCTCCAGCTGGATTTGATTCTTTTCGCCTTTCTCTTTCTCGAGTCACACAGAAGCAAAACAATTAGTTTTCAGAGGCTCCATTTACTGCTTTTCCATCCCCAGCAAAATGCGTCCGGGAGACTATGCCAAAAGTAAGCCCAGAACTCAAAGGCAATTGGAAACGGGAGCGCAGGGGGTGGCTGAAGGACCAGATTGCGAAACGCGGTCGCTTGCGCGCAGAAATATCCGACTGTACGATGTACCTGGCTTCTCGCTCACCAAAAAACTGTAGTGCAAACTGTCGGCAGTCGCCTCCAGTAGCTGCTGCGTGTGCTGCAGATGGTACGTCTCACTGCTACCTTCCCAGATGGGTAGAGGATGCAGAGAGCAGCAAAACCGGGGGGTCGCCTCCAAACCAGGTGGATTGCCAGCCACTCGTTCACTCGGTCCAATTAATCAAGACAGGAACAGCTCAGTCACCAGAGGTATCTCCTTCCAGGGTGCACAGGATTATGGCAAGGTTATTAATCTTGCTTTGCTGCATCCCCCCCCCACCCCCTGCATTCAGCAGCCTGCACCGAGATGATTGCCAGCTCTGTCTCTGTCCCTGTTCTACTGCATTTTGCTCAGCCCTCTGTTGCTGCAAGTGAAACACAGAGGAGGGAGGAATACTAATAAGGTGGTTAGCTACAGTTTCTTTAAGGAGCTGCATAGCCCGTGTGCATACGAGCATATGGGCGCGCGGGCATTTTCCGTGGGGCAATCTGGATTTCTCCGCAGCTGAAAGAGGACCTGTTTCTGCATCAAAGTCTGAATTAATCTGGATTATCACTTAATGAATATCAGAGCCAGCAATTGTATTTTACTTAGGTTAAGAGAAGGGTAGTAAATGGTCTAGAAGATGAGGACAGCAGTAGTGGTTACCGGGGGGTGGGTGTAGAAACCGCTGCACCAGAAGAACACATTAGGTTAGAAAATTTCTTCCAAAGCAACTCATTTTAGCAGAATTTTAGAAGTCATTCTTCTATCCTGTGCCAGTCAGTATTTTAAAATCAGCACTGTATTATCCATCTCTACATTAGACAGCAATATGCAGAGTCGAGTAAATATTTTTAGAAAAGAAAGGATTTCTGGCAGGAAAAGAGAAATTTAGAAAGTCAGCTGAGGCAGACATCCAGCACTGCATTTCTGAAGGTGCTTGAAATTCTCTCCTGGACTGAGAGTTGTTCTGCTGAAACCTTTCACTTGTGAAATGAGTTTAGAGTTCTCAGTCCAACAGCCAAAACAGATTTTCCGGGCATTGTCTAAGTAGCTGACCTGCCTTGGTGGGTGAACCTGGGTATTCTGGTGTGGCAAGTACACGTCCCAGCTGTAATTCACTCCCTGGAAACGTGAAAGCAGCCACATCGCCGCTGCTTTCCCATAGGTGACTCGGACCCTCTGCATCAGGTTCAGGATGTTTTTGTCTCACTTGGCAGCCGCAGTTCCAACTTTTTGCAGCAGATGCCTCTTTGAGACTCCTTCAGGAACCTAAAAGCAAAAATAAACCATTCTTCAGCAGCAGCTTGGGGATTACTATGGTAAGTTATAACTACGCAGGACTGGTGAGGAACCAGTTCATAGGTTTGAGTAACCAAATAGAGCTGACACAGCTCCCCGTTGAGCGAGCTACGTGAAATGAGTTTGGTGCTTCGCATCACAAAAAGAGCTAGGAACTAAACTGTGACGGAACAAGCACGGAGATGGAAATGCCATTTTTAGATAGCCCGTCCGTAGGGTAGCTGGCACGGGAGCCGGGATGCACCGACCATGGCAGCATTACTGTTCCTTTAGCTCAGAGGACTGCAGTCTCATATGGCACTGTCGCAACAATATTTAATAATAACACCGAGTAAAAGCCTTCTACTGGTAAGTAAACCCTGCAGTCTTGACAGCCAGCGAACTTACAAAACTCACACAGCACAAAAAGGCTGGATGTCCACGGCATCTGGAGAGAGAAATATAGGCCACTGTAGGGAACTTTTTCAGAAGATGGAAGACCAGCCCCGTTCCACTAATCACATGTAGTCACTTGGGCTTTTGTTCACTTTTTCAGCTTAACTTGCATTATAATTTAAATCTAAAATGATTTATTTATATGAAAGTCCACAGAACTAACAGGAGACGTTGTAAGTTGTAACTGATTTTTTTTCTACTTTGCTACAATTATTTCTCTTCTCCACAACTCATCCTGTTCCCAACACTGCATGACACTTTGTTTAAGCTCCATAAGTCAAGAAAACAGCAGAAACACATTCTCATTCATCCATGAACATAACCGAGCCTATCCACACAGGAACACGAGCAGTCATAGCAGCTTGGACTGAAGGTCCATCTAGCCCAAATATTGCCTCTGTCCGTCACTGTCACAGACCACCGTAAGACCAAGGGAAGCAAGTAGTGGTATTTCCCAAGTTCACTGTCCCAGCCTTTAATTATCTGTGCCATAAAGAGTTGCAAGGTCAGAGACAGGAATGCTCTGCGCACTTGGGTACACCAAGCGCAGCTTCATAGTCTTCTGTCATACCCTGCCTGGACTCATTTCTTCACGCTGAGAAGCCCCAATGTATTTACCTGTCCTTCACATGGAGTTTGCTCTATTCACTGGAACACTCTTATCACAAACCTTTCCCACCTCATGCAGTGTCCACAACACCACAGGCACGCCACAAGTTTATAGCACGACATTGATACTTTCTGTTTTGAGAACGTTATCCCAGAACATGAACCATTAGCTTCATTAGCACGTGTTCTACCTTCCAAGACTGTGGCATCAGCAATTTGGCTACTCTCAGAATATTAACTTTATCAGTGACATAACATTTATGGTTCTAACTGGTCAGCTAAGCTTTCATAAGACAGACCTCACGTCTAGACCAAAGTCCACCGTGGACAGTCTTTTCCACCACCTTAAAGTTGTTTTTCTAGGTGCACTCAGAATCTCTTGAGTTCATGAAAAAAGGTTACACCAAAGATTGTTCAACCAATTCACACATCTGATGTTTACAGACCATGGGACTGGAACAACAGCAAAAAGAATTAAACTGACTTGCATACTCATTTCCATGGCACAGATTACACGTGAAAGAAGAGGAAAAAAAGATTAAGTGTTATGCAAGAATAAGTTATTGTTAATAGTGTCTTCCAAGTATTGCTCACCATAATCCCAAAGGTGCAGGCAAGGACCTCTGCCCTACCTCATCTGCCCTTACATGTGTTAAAACCATACCACCTGCTAATTACTTTCACGTTAATCAAAAGGAAAAGACATCCTTTGCACTTCCAAGGGTTGGTTAGTTTTTGGTTTGGGGTTTTTTCCCCCCCCAGGGCAGCACATGTAGCACTTTGGACAAAACATCCCATCACTCCCCTGACTACTGCAGTCTTACAGGCGTCTTTGTTCATATTCCCACACAATGCTTAAAACAAAGGCGGTTTACAAAACAATACTAACCAGGCAGATATACCACTCCCTGCCCCACCACTCAGGAAAAAAAAAAAAACCCACACCCAAAACTAAACCTTACTTCAACTGCCTCTCGCTCTGGCCCTCACCTAACTCAGCTGAATTTGATAACCTTCAGTTAATACCACACCTCTGAAAGCAACTTCTGGAATTCAGGACGGGTTAAGCACACAAGCTTATTGCTCAGCAAAGCCCTCAGTAGAGCAAGTACTGACCCAGCACACCGCACAAAACTTCCAAAGTCTCTCAAAGTTTTTTTGCCGTGTTTCACTTGGTTGATATTATATTAACCTGTTTTGATTTCAAGAACCCCAAATCCATATGCTATTTGTCAGCCCAGCCCTCTTGCTTCCTCTTAATTTTCAGCGACTTTATTAAGGAAAAGTCATATTTAAGGCTACAATTCCCACAGTGAGAAAGCGATTAGCAAGGCCACAGCAGGGGTGAAAAGATGATCCGAGAGCTCATGTAAACAGTCCAAGTCACCAGGTACAACAGGCACCTCTGGCCGATGGAGCTGGAGGAGTTACTCCTGCCAGCTGCCTACACTACCCAGCTGAACACCCTCGTAGCAATCGTCAGAAGCAAATACATACCAGTTTTCCTCAGCCCAGGCCTAACTTAAAGCCAGGATCAATGGGCAGTGTAAATTTATACGCTGTGAAGCGGCACGTGTTGGCTTCTGCTGCCTCTGTTAGCGGGCAGTGGTCCCTGGACACCCACCACCCAATGCCACTGTTCGACTGAGGCACCTTCAGAGCCGAGATGTACAATGCTAAGAGCGCCGAGATGTTTTTTTTTTTTAATAAACCTTTCTCCCAGGAGTTGTGAAGCTTACTCATAACCACAACGATTTTCAGGAGACAAGCAGTGAAAGAAAGTGGAAAAGCAGACAAGCAAGAGAACATGTTATCGGGGGGGGGGGATTAATTATTGGCAAACTCCCAAAATGTTTGCAAAGTTTCTATTCAAGACAAATGGTAAACGGATTTCTACCGTGCTGAGCAATTTGTAGAAAGCATAGGGTCAGGGTCTATCCATTCCTGTTGCAATAGACCTATGAATAATAGTAGTGATTATTTCACCCTGAACTGCTCTTCTCCAGGGAGAAAGTGCAACAGCATAACTACAGCAAACAGATTCTTCATGTTCTTTACATTTTAAAACTCACAGTCATAGTCTAGTGAGCAACACAAGCGAGTTCCTCAGAGTTTGAGAAAGACACTAAAGATAGGTATGTCATATAGTGGCAGTTTTGGGTTCTTTTTAAACCAACTTCTTTGGGAAATTGAGCAGTTTTCACTGTAGATATTTTTAGTTCCAACTGAGACTTACCACCAGATTCCAGCCTTCTGCCTAAAAATTGACTCTAATTCAGTGCCTCAAGCCTGTGATTTCAAATTAATCCTGCAATGGTGAAGCACAAATCATAATCACCTTGATTTTGTGCTATTATTTGAAGACAGATTTTCCAACCCTTACACCTGATTTAAGCAGAAAACCCAATTTGATCAAAAGTTAAAAAAAAAAACCACATACGTGTTTCTTTACATTTTCCTTTGGAGGGCGGAAGTTTAAAGCCTTATTTTGAAAGTGTCAAAAAGAAAGCTTACAGCTCATCATCATAACAGAAAAAAAAAAGAATCAATCACAAAACCACGCCTACAGACTCCAAACCCCCAAATCCTACATAGGTGTTATATTCTGATATATACCTGTTCCCCCACCACCATCCCCCCAAAGGAAATTATATTTTTCCCTCTGTGGTTAAGAGACAGGAGAAAGTACTTGAAGGATAGGGACGTTGCCTTTGCTCTTACAGAGGCATCTGCTCACAGCTGCTGCTGCGAGCGGAATATTCCAATACACAGATCCCCAGCTTGAGCCAATATGACCATTCCTCTTGCACCTGCTTGCATTTATTCCATAGTTATTATCTCTCTTCCCCTCTGCAGAGGGCGGGGTGGCAAGAATTAAAGGCTGCGGTACATCTCTTATCAAAACCAGAATTAGTCAAATTGTCTGGATTTTACTTTCGTGCCATTGAGCACTTACTAAAAACAGCTGGATTGTTGAAGTATACAGGCAGCCTTAAATACTGCGTCACTGTTTAAGAAACAAGATGAAAGTTACTAAACCAAAACTACATGCCTCGGATTGATTTATCCTATACTGAAGAAGCACTGATAGCAAAAAAATTGGGGTATTACACCATTACATTTCAGTTCCTTAGAAGATTTCTCTTTTCTAAGCAGAGAGGAGATTTTAATTCAATTTTTTTCTTTTCAGTTGGTCATAAATCTCTTCATGACCTTTAACTTAACATACATTCAGGTAAGAAAACAGAAAAATTGGAAGCTGTGATTACTACATATATCTTAAACCAGTATTTTGAGTCTCAGATGCTTTAGTTCTCCAGGAGCTTTGACTATCCTCTCCGTACCCCTTGTGCCCACCAGCAGTTTATTATTTACAGTGACTCAAGTTTTACTGACTGCAATTAAGAATGCCTGGGGGATAGTTTCATCAATATTCCTGCTCTTGAGAGACTGCCGTTTTCCTTCCAGCCAGGCTTCCCTTCGAGTCTCACTTCTGCGCACAGGAATGCAGCAAACCAGCTTGATACTCAATAGTGGGATAGGCATTGCTAAAGGAGGAAAAATACCAGGATGAGGGTAAAATTAGCTTTATTTTAACAAAAAGGGGAGCTTTCTATGTTTATCTGAACACTCTGCAGGTTGACTCTAGCTGACTACCAAGATCATTGGGAGAGGTCAAAATCTCTTCTCATGTTTATGCCCGTGCAGTACTTTGGAAAGTTGTTTTACAATATTTACCAAGCTGCAAGCAGACACACCCGTCATTAAGATTTGCTTGCATGCAAAAACAACCTATAGCGAATCAAAACAAGGGGAAAAATTAAGAAAAGCCTAATTTCAGGATTCATAAGAAGGACAAAAAGACCTGAGCCTTTCCAAGTTTTACCTGTGTTCAGAAGAGCTCTGTGCTCCTTCACATATCAAAGTCATGTTGAAATACGGTGTTTTAATACTAACTTAACCCAAGCTAGGCCTGAAATAAGACATTTTGCTTCCTCCTGGGGACAAAGGCTTGTGAGAACCTAAGAGATCTGCAGCTACTGCAGAAGTTGCAAAATAAAAGCTACTTTAGCCTCAAAGCAGAGCAGTGGCTATGCTAATACATCTGTTGGGACAGAAATTAAACCTTTACACAACTGCACTTGCAAGACTTTAAGGGTTAGTGTGCTCCATCCAGAAGGAGGTTGGCACATGAATGAGGAAAACCTAAAGAAGAAAATCTAGTTACATGTTTAGGCTGCTCAGGTAATTAGATTGATTGTTACCTTGGCAGTTACCTCATGAAATTCAGAAATAGAAGAGATCTATTACACCCATCTCTCTCAACCAAGTTCACCTCTCAGTTACTGCTCTCTAATGTACATTCACCACCTTGCAGTCTAATTTTAAGAGTCTGAGCAATAGGGTCTCCGTTACTTTTCACAGGGGACTGTTCCAGAGCCTAATAGATCTCAAAGTTAATGCTGTAAAGAGCCACTACATGAGCACCCAGTTCTATTATCTCAAAAATGCATATGCTGATAGAGGCTGTTACAGGCTCAGACAACTTATTTTCCTGTTAAACATTTTTTGTCAGCCATTACAGCCATGTCCCTCATGTGCAATGAAGCGTTTTCTATACAAGAATTTCCTTTACTCTTCTTACATATCACCGCAGGCAACGGACAGCAAAAGATTAGTTTTTCTTGTGCTAAATTTTAAACTTACAGATGATAGAGAAGACCAGATTGTTTCAGACTTCAAGCTAAGGCTGGTGGATTTTTTTTCCCTCCTCACTCAAACCAGTGCAGCACTTCCAAGCACACGCTTTAGCAATAATAATTTTAATAACATTATAATGCCTACAGATGCATCTTTCTTATTGTCTCAGAACAAAGAGCATTTAAATATCCTTAAAGACAGCAGTCCTTTCACTTGTGGTCATACATCTACATGCGAGCTTGTCCTTTCAGGCTTGTTTTACAGATGCTCTTTTTAAGAGTTGATACCTCAGGGCGCTATTCATTTGCTCCATTTTGGGCATCTACATTTGGGAGGAGACCAGACCCTCCAAGGAGTGCTTGAGTGACCAGCGCAGACAGAGGGACCTTTCATGCAGGTGCTTACGTTTGGTGTCAGCAGGTTGTTAACAAGAGTTAATCTGCAATCACTCTACAGGAAATATCCTGCCATATACATCGCATCGCAAATAGATAAGCTCCCTCCAAAGACCGAGAGGTCCAATGACTGTTGGTGCCAACCATGAGAAAAGAATATTTCTTGAAAGTTTAATCTTAGAGAATAGTGTTTTTAAAAGTTAATTGCCTGTTCTTGTTAATGCTACCTCCGTGTTCTTTGTGAGTCCTGGAGCAGGAACATGATGTCTTCCACTGCTTAACAATTTTTTGGTCTATACCTACTTGGCCTGGATGATCGGGAGATAAAGGTTTCCCTGTACTGTGATCAATACACGGACTCATATCCCATTTCCACCTCAGTAACCTGCGTGCTCTGGAGTCTGCTGCAATTACTGAAAACACAGTTAAGAGGACCTCAAAAGGTTCACCAAATATATTTTGGAGATGTAATGAAAACTGACAAAATTGGATATGAGCTGCCTCTATTACCTGCCATTGTGGTGAGCTTGTTCTTTCTGCCATGGGTGAGAGAAAGCAAGAAAAGAGAGCGGGGGTGGGAAGGAAGAAGCTGTTACAGAAAAACTTCTCTACAGATTCTGGGAAAGAGGAGTAATGACATTTTTGAATGAACACAAAATACACCAGAGAGTATCGATTGGAGTGGTAGGGTAGGACAGAAAAAAATCAAAGGGGGAAAATGGAGGAGAGGGAGAGATGGGGAAGCACAGAGCAAATCAGCAAGTTTGAAAACTTGTGACTAAGAATGAAATACCGAGATAACAAATCCAGGTTTCACATGAACAGAAGGCTGAAGGATTAAGCAAGAGACAAAGCACAATTAAAGACTTTGGAAGTTACAGTACGAGAGAGGAAGTAAACATCTTAGAGAAAACTTTTAGGAATACATCCTTGTTTAGAATAACTCAAAACAGTCCAACCAAAACTTGCCTCCTTCCATAGCACACTACTCCATATAATAATGTTCATCAAAAACAAGTCGCATCCATTCTAAGACTCACTGGGGTTCACTGGTTGCTCAGTTGCTACCACTGAGAAGTCGTTTCAGGACTTTGGCTCAAGAACAAATAAATACAAGCTACTCACAATTTAACTCAAACTGCAAATAATTTGTGTGGGAGAAAGAGTATTTGCTAAGTTGTCTTGACTAATTCAGGAGTAAAAAGAGAAAATCTTCTTAAATTTAAACTTGATTTACATCCATTAGATGGAAAGAGAAGACTGGCAGAAAACATGGCTCTTGGAGGCAAATGTACCATGGAAACAAAATAACCACAGACTAACTTCTAACCAGGAGCTGAAAGTTATTTTACATCTTAAAGAAGTTTTCACCAAGAATTGTTAGGTGAAATTAAGGTAAATAAAAGTTTAGATTGTAAAGCACAAAACATGTATGATAATTAGATTGTTTTCAGCTTTGGAAATGTCATTCAAAGGAAATAGCGTAAGCCCTAGCATAGGTCTCACTTTAAATGAGACCGGGCAAAATAATAGTACCATAGTGAATAATCTTGTACTGAGGGTGAGGGGCTTTAGGTAACATGATGAAGGAGATCTTTTCCATTGGTAGCTTCCATGACCCAACAGAGAAATGCCAAACAGCTGATGGCATTCTTCTTAAAGATGTGAATACAGAAGAAAAACAAGGATTTTGTTGCCACATGGGGTATTAGAAAGACTCTGACAAGAAAACATTGTTCGTTCCTATTTGCCTTTTCAGAAGGTGTTGGTTGTACTATGCATAATCAAGGTTACTTGATAACACCATTCACTCCAAGCAAAACCAAAAAGCCCTAAAAATACTTTCTCATTGACAGTTTAGAATTTTATGAAACTGTAGCACTTTCGGATTACACATTTCCTGTCAAGTATCTCCTTCAGGCTAAATGTTTCAAGAAAATTAATTCAGAAACTTCAGAAAGCAAAACTTACAGTAAAAATACTTTGATTTCCAAAGCACGGCGTTACAGCTAATCCACTGCATTTTTCTAGCATACTTGGATTTCAGAATAAGATTTTTAATTTAGCAGGCAGCTCTCCCCAGCATCAGAAAATTTCTGTCATCCATATTTTGAAAGCATTGTGAACTTGCAAAACAAACATGCAAAACCTAAACACACTCAGTTCACGCTCATTCAACAGAGTTACTCCGAGCTGGGCTACCAAAGACTATAGGGCAGACGAGCTAGGAAAAATGCACAGGCTGAAATAAGGGGGCAGGGGGGAGAACCAAAAATTGCAGGAAAATAAAACCGAGTTTGCACTAAGTTCTAAGAGGGAAAGAGACAGAGAACGTCACAGAAGTCCAAGGGACTAGGGTACTCCTCTAAGAATTAGAAGCAGCAGAGAAAAGCTCCTCACAGTGAGAGAGAGCCCAGGTCCTCTCCTGCCCACATACGTGACCCAGCCAGTGTCCTCATATAGAAAGAGCACACATTGTCCCACCTGGTATTTCCTCAGTTATTTTTGGATACCACATTACAGCAAATAAAACCTTACACAGTCTTTGAACATAGAATATTTACCCTCAGAAGAGGGCTCCAAACCACATAAAGGTTCCCTGAGTTTAGAAGTTTAAGACTCCTGAAGAAGAATAATTTTAAACACCCAGTTTTTCTATTTCCATACGTCATCCCATAATCAGTATTTCCCATTAGTTGGCTAAAAAGCAACTTAAATACAACATCACACGTGCATTCCTCCCCAGCCCTGCATTCAGACTCCACGTGCACTTCTCAGCGGTTCTACCAAAAAGCACCTTCCCCAGGGTCAGAAGCCTTTCCCTCAAACCCCAGGAACACATAACCCTACTACTAGACCTGAGTAAGACACAGCTCCACAAAAAGAGTAAAGAGAAAAAAAAACCCAATCCCTCTCCATTACCTCAAACCCATTTGATCACCACAAGCTCCTCCAACACTCCTCCCAGACGGCATCTGACGAGCCGCCCGTGCCCCTGATTGCCATAAGTACCCCCAAGCCCCACCTGAGCCCCCCAGCTGCCGGCCGTTGGGGTGCGTCAGAGCCTGCCCCGAAGGGCATGACATCCAGAACCCTGGGCTCCTTGCGTCGCGGCTCTCATTTTTTATCCTGAAATGTTCTGAATTTCTGTTCCGTGTGGAAAATGGAACACTTGTTATCACTTTGTTAAAGAAGAACAGAGGAAAATAACAGTGGAATATTAATATTCATGAAGCTCTCAGACGGTGTAAGGATAAAACCCACAGAAAAGCCTATTGCTTAATAATTCTGTTCCCAGGAAAGTGCTTGAAGCACTTGCAGTAAATAAGCCACAAGGCCAGGCGCAGCAAAAACTGAAGTTTAACAGCGTATTGAATAAGCAGAAGTCATGAAGTCACCAGCATAGAAGGAGGCAAAGGTTATTCCTACAGCTCCAGCTAGGCCAGAAGGAACCCTGCAAGCGCCTGGGCATCTCCGGGGTGTTGGAGCTACTCAAAGGGACATCGCTCGTGGCCTAACGGGCACGATTCCTATGCCCGCTGCTCCCACCCCTTATGTGGCCTTAGGAAGTCGCCCAAACTTTTTTGTGCTTCAGTTATGCGTATGTATCAATAGCTGATGTTACCTGGTCCTAATGAGGCGTTCTCAGGACTTACTTGTATTTCTGTTCTTGTAGAAAATCACTGAATTATCTTCTTCTTCTTACTACTGACCTTAAAGGGTTTCCTTATGAAATTTCTGTGTTTCTGCTATTTACACACAAACCTGCACTGGTTTCTCGTACGTGGCATGTGCTGCTCTAAGAAAGCCATAACGCTAAGCTGGCATAAGCTTTTCTTTTGGCCTCTAATACTTACTGATACAAAATTATGTTTATCAACTACTCCTGTGAGCCTATATATGAGCACTTTTGTTCCCGCATAGCTGGAGCCACATAAGATTAACTCTGACTACATTGATCATTATCCTGTAAGTATGAGCACCTGGACTGAGGTGCTCAGAGCAGCAAGTCACGGAGAGCTTCGACTTGTGAGGGTTTTACTGTGTTTTAATGAGTTACTGAGTACAGCTGAGCAGGAATATTTTAACCCATTGCAAATGAAAGGTAAAATACCTCAGCCTAAATCTCTTCTCCTGAGAGTTAAGCTAAAAGAATTTGTTTTGCATCCGTCGTCACCTGCTAAGCCACAACCCAGCTGCGCTTACCCGAGCCCTGCGTCTCAGCTGCCTGCACAGTGTTGTGCAGACTGTCTTTGGAACGATGTCATCTTAGTTCAAGAGTTCTCTTCAGAAAAAGATTCATAATCAAAATGTCACTGTAGAAATCAGTGTAACTTAGAATAACTTGGGGCTGTTAGAGGGTTTTATACAGATAGTGAGGGAAGGAACGTGTTTAATTTTACAGATCAAAGGGACTTCATTGAAGAATAACCCTGAATACAAAGATATTAGCATTTCTTTTGATGGTCCGTAACCCAAGTAAGGGTGTTTATTTGTTGTCATATGTTGCAAAATGAAGACAAAATCTTTGCATAACTCTCTAAAAGTGGGATAACAACGGGGGGGGGGGGGGAAGCAAGGGGGAAAAAAATGCCTATATGCTCAGTTGATAAAATTCAAGTTCAGAAGGATTGTGTTTCTCATTAATAAAAGAAACATGCTTGTCATTCCACTGAAGAAAAAATACTGGTTATATCTGTTTAACCTCAGGCTTTTAAAAGAGCCATTTCAGCAAGCTGTTGCCTCACACATACTGACCTTGATCCTAACGTCTCCAAGCTCTTTATGAGGCTGAACTCTAAATGAGAGTTAGGTGACAGATTATTTTCCCCAGTATAAAAAAAAAAAGCAGCCCTCAAAAGAGAAAAGCTGCTATTGTTCAACCGAGCACAATAGTGTCTACATCTTAATTGGAAAAAAAAATCTCCCATGTATTCACAGATGCAGCAAACTTGTTGGAATTGTACATGGTGCAGACTTCACTCCGTTAACTTATCAAGATCAGCTTTGTCCCCATATATCCTCTCAACTACCTAAACTGACTACAGTGATATAAATACCCCGTTTCACTTTGTCTTCATTAGGATTTCAGGTTTTAGGTCCAAATTTACTTTTGCAATGGGCAATGCAGCCCAAGTAGCAGTTTTGGAAAAGAAATGAGGAAGAACTGAAGGGAACCAAATCTTCAGAGTAAACGTTGCCATCTAAGCCGCAGCTATGACTTCCACCATTCTCACTCTCAAAAAAGAAGAAATGAGATCTCTAACAACAGATTATCTTACTGTCACGACCTGTATCCACCCGAGAGGTGGGACCTCAGACTGCACGCCTGCCCTAAATGCCTTTCCAAGCACCGATGCAAAGAGAATCTCGCTATTAGCACGTCACTGAAACTTTTTGCTGCTGTGTCTACACGGTGTGTGAAGAGCTCGAGAGTCAGCTTTTAGGACGCAGCATTATCCCCTTTTCATGTTTTTATATGCTGCTGTTTAGCTACCCTATGATATTTTTGTAGCGGGGATTTAATTTCCCAATTAAATTTTCTGAAATTCTACCAGATGGCTGTAAAAAAAAAAAACCAAACAAAAAACTATGAAAAAGATGACAGTTCCTGCTAAAGTTTAGAAGAGCGTATTGGGTCTGAACTGGTTGAAGTAGCAGGAGCTGCAGCGGTGCCCGGGTGTGGAAGGAGGGCATGGACTGTCCTGGGCCGGTCACAACCAATTCCAGATGGCTCCAGTCTTGGTGTCAGCAACTCATTGAGCTCCAAAACCTCACCGGTGGGTGACCCATGCTGGGGCAGGGACCCCCGAGGAGCTGCAGACAGAAAAACCCCCCCATCACCTCCGCAAGGGAATTGGGGTGGACTGGGTGCAACAGGCGGCAAAACCCGAGGGAGGCTGAGCCCACGGGGTGGGGAGGAGAGGCGTTAGGCTTGAGCTGAGCCTGGGGAAGGTGGGAAAAAGCATTTTCTTCAGGGTTTGTTTTGTTGGGCACGTTTTCCTTCTTTCTGAATACTCACATCAGGGATTAGAAGTTGGTGTTAGTTGGCAATAAGGTACAGTAAAAATTCTTCAAGTTGATTCCGGTTTGCTCGTGACAGAACCCATAACGCTCTATGTACGTCCCTACCAATCCATACTAACCCGTCTGCACCTTGCTGTGAATTGGCCACTGGGATCACAGCTCACACAGCGTATCGACTACATCAATCATACAGACAATATATTATTTGCAAAAGAAACACTGAGGTAGTTCTTTCCCAAAAAGCTCATGTATTGCATCTTTCAAACCTGCTATTTAAATTACTTTTTAAAAGACTGTTTTTCTTACTGCTGACTATTTAGAAAGGCATATTTCCCCTAAACAAACTCATCCTTGATCCCTGTTTAATTCAGAATTACTGGCATTTCTGAAATTAGTGAACACGTACAATTCAATGGCCTCATTGAGCTATTCCAGGTTTAGAAGAGGGAGCTGATTTCTCACCTGTCACTCATCATCACCATTAAATTCTGTTTAAGCATCTTCACTGATTCCACATCTGGAATTTTGCATACTGAGTAAATTTTATTACAAAATCAGGTTCTGCTCTCCAGTGTAACTGTGAGAAAATAACACCTAAGAGGCAAGGAAACCATCTTAGCTGTAGCCTCACGTCAGTGACAAAATTCAAAGTCTCACAGGCTTCCTGGGGGATTACTGTTTAGATCAAGTGTGTTTTGGCAGACTTTTACATTTAATCACGCCCAAAGAACCAAACTTCCCTTAAAATAACTTCTCCCTGCTATCTAGAGCCAAAAATAACAGACAAAAAGAAAATTCCAGAGAGATTTCTTTTCAGTCTGGACTTGTGGTACAAGAATACAGGATAGAGGGATTTATATTACCGAAAGAGACAAAGACATTTGGATAGTCATGAAAATGGCTCTTTACTGCACATTACCCCAAGAAAGTATCTTGTTTCCCTGCCTAGTCAAGAAGAATGTATATGTACACTGTATAGAAATCAATGGAAAATATAGAAAATACAGTGCTGTTCTGTAAATGTCTTGAAAATACTACCCTTATTGTGTCTTGAAAAGAGACAGGTGTTGGTAACTGAAAATGGCTAGTGAAGAACTGGGACCTGGTGAACTTGAATAGCTTCGCTAAGTCGCAGAGCACTTCGTAGGGCAGTCAAGAAAAAAGCTTGGATTTTCTAAGGTCCAATTCCTCGCTGAAGTACAAAGCCATCCACACTGTAGCTTCGCTCTGTCGCAATGCTATCAGCAGCATATCATCTGTTTGCAGAGACAAAGGCCTGCCTTATCAAAGGTTTTCAGGCGTGTACCTTCTAATTAGTTGCCTAGCTCTCAATGAAATTAAGAGGATATAAACACCTACGGAACATAAGGTACTTTACCTACAGCCCACTCCCTAAAGAATCCAAGTACAAAGAACAGTCATTATAATTATCAGTCAGATGATGAATGCCCAGGTAATAAACATGTGGCCTTGTGAAGTGAAGTCCTTCAAGTACACTTTCTTTACGTGAGTGAGGAAAATGCAGATATGTAGCAGTAAATAAAGACTTTCCTCTTTAATCTAGGGTTGAAAGCAACTTGATTTAACACTGCAATAGCAACCAGTTTTCTCTAGGCTTTCCTATGCCTGCCGGCAACCCTGCCCCTATCTCCGCTCATAAGAGGCACGGTACTGGGTTAGAAGGATCCGGTGGTCTGACCAAGGACAGCTGTTCTTGGGTTCTGTGTTTTCTTTCAATATTTGATACTCCAATCTGCCTGGGGATTCCTATCCACCTGAGGCTCTATACGTTAATGTGAAGGGACCTGGGGTCCAAAGGAGAGTTTGCTTAATACGGACTTCAGCAGTAACAGACATCTAAGGCATGAGATGTCCAGAAGTTGACTGAATCACTCGAAGGTACATCTCCTTGTTTTTCATTTTTACCACAGCTAACACCAAACGGTTGTGGTTAACTTCGATTAAGTTCCAAGTAATCTTAAAAAAGATCACAGCATTTAGCCTTACACTGCATTTCTTGCCAACGTTTTCCATGAATCTCTGTAACATCCACCTTTCCCGGCACCAAGAGATATTTTTGTCTCTATATTGCTCCCGTGTTGAAAGCTCCTCATTTGCAAATGGCAAGCCCTCTACAAGGCAGCAGGCTCAAGTTTGGCAAATTGTCGTCCTTCAGGTTATCCCCCACCTTCTGCCACCAAGAACTTACCTTTATCAGAAAGCTTCCAATTCCCTCCTTACTTACGGGAGATAGAAGCCCTTCAATCCTCCCAACAACGGCTTTGCATCTTCTTTATGCTCGCAATAGATTGCAGCTTTCTTCCCTCCAGCCCTGCCAATTCCCCTAATTATCTTTCAGGGGTGCTAGGAGCTCCCCTGTCTTATTGCTCCCCGTCGCCGTCGTAGCTCAGCGTTGCAGCACCAGCTCCCGCTCTCCAGACAGCTCCCGGCGCTGACCTGGGGAACCACCTCTCACAGCCGGGTGCGTTACCAATACCCCTCTCTCTTCTCTTTCTAAGCAACTGCTGCGTGCCACGTCCAGCTGTCCTCCTCGCTCTTATAGCCCTGGCGCTACACAATTGATTTCTAAAGCCAGCCATGCGGTTGGTATCAAATACCGCACGTACCCCTTAACGAATCTCGGTAACTTCAAGATATGTTTCTCTGCTCTTCCTCTCCAGTGCGCATTTCTGCACTGTTGTGCCCCATAACCAGTATTGTGGGTTTGATTTTAAAAAGTCACGGTGCCTTTATGAAAACTAGAGGTGGATTTGAAACACCCTGTTTACACTCCTCTGCTACCACCAGCCTGTTAAATTGATGCAGTATTCAGATTTAAGCATTCGTCTTTACAGGTAAAGTTACCCCTGTGCCTTTAATGTACATACTCTGCGAATGACTAAGGGAGGAGATGTGAACAGTCCCAGCAAATCCCTGGCATAACTCATGTACATAAAGTTACTCATGGATGTAATGATTTGTAGAAGGAAGACCATATTTCATAGATTAGGACCATTTCATAGAATGCCTGGAACTGTTTTGAGCTCTGGGATGTTAAGCTATATCAATATGTTACTGTTTTTTAAAGAGTTGAAAAGGGAAGGAAATTACTGTAAATCAAATGAAATATTTCTGAAGGCCATTATTTCGAACTTATTTGACCACTGAATCAGATAACTCTGACAGGATGCTGAGCAGAAAGCTTTCTTTTCCAGGCTGTCCTCAATGTTTCACAGATATTTCCAAGTATATTGTTTTAAATTATCAAACGTAGTTTCTCCAAGAGGAACAGTGATTTTTCTTCTTCAAGTTGGCCAATAAAAAATGATGAGTTTCATTTAGTAGAAGAGGTGGAGTTTTTGCTATTGCTCTTGTATTCTTCTTTTTATTTTGCTTTATTGCTTCCTCTTACACAGGTATGAATACATGCATGAAGGGCCGACCAGCAGACAGGTTAACTTTGTTCTGTCCTGCTGCATTTAGCATCTGTGGTACTGAATACTCTCAGTACTATTCCAATGCCAGAATTATTTGCTGATTTCTGCATAGTATTTATAAGTCTTAAAATGATTGCTCTTAATGACTAGCAACGTGTGTCTGAGGTACATGACTTAGGACTGAAAATATTTTTCAGTTCTATTCCCAGTATTATTAATTCAGCGTGTATAACTTCTTAAGGTATCTCTTCTACTTTTAGCTTTTCCCAACCATATTTTACTCCACTGGGTTGCTAACAGAGTTAATTCTTTAAACCTTGATCCACAGCACAGGGAAGTCTGTGGAAAGACTCCCATCAACTTCAGAGTATATTCAGTAGACACTTACTACTTTTTTTAAAGTGCTTTGTGATCCTTTAGTTGACAGGTGACATTTAAACAAAAAAAGTTATACATTTATTTGTTTTCCCTTACTTTGTTATTGATGTTTCATGCTATATATCAAAGAATGAAGTCACATAACAAAGGAAAATAAATAAATAAAAAAAGCAAACACAAGACTAGAATCTAATGCCAGCATTAAATCACAGAGGAAATATAACAATTATGTTAGCAAAGGATAGATCCTGGTTTTTTACACACCAAACATTTTGATAGCTTGACAGTTTGCTTTGCATTATCCCTGAACTATTCTAATATTTACTTAAATATTAAGTAAATATTTAGCTAGCTCAGAATAATTTTTATTATATCATTATTAGAAAATACTGGGAAAATACTGGGGGAAAAGCATACTGTCTTACATGGTAAGAAGTAGTCTGAGACACATCGTTCCCAAAACCATCGCTCTTCCTGGGACTTCATAACAAGGCATTTGGGATGGTGTAACTGACACACTGATAAATAAAGCCAGGAATAATTTATACATATGAGTTCTTTAAAACCAATATTTTCATCCTATCGTCACACACAACCTTGTGCCGGGCACCTGGGAGGTCCCAAGCCCATTGGTAAGAAGTGGGAGTTGAAGGTGAGCTGGTCGGGGCAATCGAAGCCCGTGGACACCCTCAGAGCCCTGGCGCTCAGCGCTCCCATCGGAGCGGCAAGAATCACAGTCTTCAATCCAAAAAGGGACGGTGGAATTGTTCCAACAACAGGAAAAGAAATAGCTTTTGACCTGGGATATATTTCCCACGTACGCACAATTGTGCTTATAGCTTGTGTAGGCATATGTGAGCTACTCTAAAGCTAGTTATGAAAAGGGAGTGAGGAGACAAAATCTGCTGATGATCGTAAATAATTCACGTAAACTGGCTTCTGCAAGCGGAGCAGACCTAGCAGCCTGCCGCTCAGCTTGGGCGAAGAGCCCAGACATTAACTCGGCTTGGATAATTTTACAGCAAGCACTGTTTTTTCAGCTTCCACAGCTAAGGTGGCCATCAGTACCAAAGCAAGCGTGCTCCGTGCGAACGCGGGGTTATCGGTGCCGTGCGACATTCACAGGAGTACACAATCGTTTGTGATTCTTTCGTAATCCAGGACTAGGAAGTAGTTCCTACTGTTTATTTTGCTGGCTCAGGTTATCCCTAACTCCCTAACGTTTTGGGGCTTCTTGGCCATTTCCATGCCATCTTCTCCTTGCGTATCCTAAAAAATGAAGTCTGTGACCAGTCGTGGGCGAGTGCTAAACTCATAACTAAAAGGTGTCACGGCTATTCAGGATACACCTGAGGAGTCCATAGCTCTCTCGTTCCTTGTCTCTGCCTTCGCAATTGCACTGCACGTGCATTCAGGTATTGCTTGAAGCAGAAAGAGCTGTACAGCTGTGCAGCCATGCCCGCCTCTTCACATTTGGATTAGGGCAGCATTCCTGCCTGACGTACGGCTTCCCAACTGCCCTCGGACTTTTCTCTCTGGCTGTGAGATTTTTGCAGTTTGGAAATATTCTTTCTTTTTTCCTGGAGAAACTACTAGTAAAGGTTTAATAAACACCAAAGCCCCATATATTCTCAGTGGTATTTCTTCTAAGAGCAAAGCTTTCGTTAGAAAAAAAAGAAACTACATGAATTCTATTCCACACTGCGAAAAATAATACTGTTTGATAGACAGAACAGTCAAAATTCAGATTTTGTGATCTTTTTCTTTAGAGAAGACACCTATTTAGCACTGTATATTTCATTAATGCAATCCTGTTTATTGGCAGAGACCATGAACCTGACCGTAGAAGGAAACAAACAACAAGAGGCAATTTATTCACTCCCTCTTTGAAAGCAGGAGCATTCAGGAGTTCTTTTACTTTCCCACTTGACCTTTTCTGGGCCAGATTACCATCCTTTCTCTTACTCTCTCCATGGCTTTTTGCTGCATTTTCTGTTTGGTTCACCCAACGGCTGGTACTCACACCATCGCTAAAGGGCATCAAAACTCTCCTTTTATGTGCAGTTTATTATACAGATAATAATTACAGATATTCTTGATATTCTTATATAAGCTTTTTGTCTATGTACACATGAAGATGCCACAAAGCTCTTGGGTTTTCAGTTTTCAAGAGCACTAAATCTGTGTCCAATTCTATTTATTGTTCATTAAATCTACCTAGAAGGCAGGTGTTTTTCTGGCTCGTAACATTTTCCAGTTCTTGGGTAGGCTCTTGATTGGGTGACAAATCTGGGCCTATTCCAAAAACATAGATGCTGAAGGAAGAATTAAGTTTTCACTGTTACTTAATTGTATCTACCAGAATTTCTACTCACTACTTAGGGTTTATAATTTACTTGCCTTAAGTAGCTTTTCCTGTTATTTGGTGTCTCTGACATTAGATTACTTTTACAAAATGTTTCCTGACATATTATTCAGTCCTTAACCTTATTATAATTGTGTTTCTTTTTAACCTCCTCTTAATATCACTTACCATTTTTTTATGCCTAGCACCTATTGCTGCATGGTAATTTTCTCTGAAGTGTGTCTGTTCTTTGCCCTCCTGCCAAAATTATATTCTGCTGCCAGTTCCCCAGAAATACTGTGTTAATACAGATTTTGCAATGTTTCTCTAGGCATGGAACAGATCCCATTTGAAGTTTTTACTAGTAGTCCATTCTCCTTTGAAAAAAAAGCTGCTTCTTTTTTTTTTAAACTACCACCTACATTTTTAAGATCAGTTCTAAATAACTATAGGAGCAGATCAGACTGCAGAGCACTACAGAGAGAGGAAATGGCAGACAGAAACTTTTTTGGAATTTAACTGAAAATTTTCTCAAAGTGATGTTGTGAGTTTGGAACATTGAAAAGGCACATCAGTAGAAAAGATGTTAAATTTGAATTTGGGGAGGTGTTTGTTTTTTCAAAAGTTTGGCTCTGTCACTGATTTTCACAAGTCTACAATGCGATTAGGGAACCCATGGCACATTATTCATTGTCAAGACTCTGGATTAGAACTCTGTTCCAATTTTCCAAAAAAAGGATGAAATTTTAACTTTAGTTTCACATGAGATTAAAATGTTTACTTCTAGACACAGGCAAAGTAAAGTGCTTTGAAAATTCAAGAATGAGGTAGACGTTAATTTCAGCATAACCTCTACATAATACAGTAATTGGAAATTCACTTTGCATGTAAATGTTTCTCTTGTACTACTTATCATTTTAAACTACTAAGGAATATGGGTTCTGTAAAAGATGATATACAAAACCAAGTGTTATTATTGTAGTATTATTTTATATAGTCTTCAGCTGAACAAGTGTTTCTGCTGTTCAGTCTATATCCTACCTTTTAAAAATCTTGGTTGTCACAAATCAAGAACAGATCCTTATCTGCTCTTTTCTGGAAACTCTTTAATTATTTGCAACCTTTAATTGGGTCTTATCACATTTCTCTTATTGTGAAAACTTATAACAGGAAAAAAAGATGCTGTATTTTTAAAATGGATCCATGTGTGCAGCATGGCTGCACTACATGACTACAGCATGACTACAGCCAAATACATAAATTTCTACCAAAGTCTTTTAAAGGTGAAGGTCAGGGATGTCATCTTGTAATTGGAGAGGATAAAGAGGACTCATATTAAAACAACCTAGCAGTGTTCGTTCTTTCATGTTACTATGACTCCTGAGACCATAAGATGTCTAGTTCATATATGCTTGAAGTATCTACAACCACCTGAGGTGGCTACCACAACTTGTGTACCTTCTTATTGCAGAGATACTACTTTGTTTGACCTCTTGTCTTGTTTTGCCAAGATCGATAGGTGTCTGAGTGTTACAGAACACAAGATTGAGAAGGAGCTGCCCCTGTGGTTCAATGCAAGGATTTGGGGCTCAACACAAGGATTTGGGGACTGTGAGTATGGTAGGAGGCTCCTCTGAGGTTCTTCCTTCTCAGTTAGGACAGTTGTTGGAAGACAGCTTAGTAAATGATAGTTGCTTAACCTCAGGTCAATGATATCTTCACTTTGTCTTAAGGCAGGATGAATACCCTCTGGACTGTTCTCAAAAGGAAACTGCTGATGAATAGTGAAAGAAGCAGACAGGAGGGCGGCGTCCCCCTGCCTCCTCCCCCTGCCACGTTCTGGGCTTCGCCTTGCTGCTGACTTGTTCCAATGCAAATGTCAGTAATACTTTCCATTGAATTTATGTATTAGAAGAGAAAGAGTTCTTTACTATCTTCTACAGGTCATTAGAATAACTTAATAGAAATATAATTTTTCTATCCTTGTGTCGTGGTTTAGCCCCAGCTGGCAACTGAGCACCACANCCCAGCCAAAACCAGCACACCTTTTTACACACCAGAGGCCTTTTTTTATTTGGTGGCATTAGTTTTCAAAGCAACTTTATAACATTGGGAATAAAGAATAAGCACAGCTAACACAACACAAAATGCATGAGACAAGGGCTCACAAAAGGAAAAAAGGTACGTTTCCAGAACTGACAAGTATCTGCTACAAAATCCTTTTGTAGCATCTGCAGTTCTGCACGTTCCCACCAGAGGGGGAAAGAAGCTACACCACGGCGAGCTATTTGCATATAAAACCTATCGCGGTGTGCTGTGAAGGGGAAGGAAAGTGTTGGTTAGAATAAAAATTCAGGCCAGGGGCATAAAATTCCTGCGTTTGCAATTTTCCATATATAATAGGGCTTAGCTGAAAGGAAAATACGATCACTTTGGTCAAGTATGCACAGGACTGGCATATATGTATTATATGAACGTGAAACAAGCATTTTAAAGCTACTGGCGGAAATTAATTGCTTATGAGTACTGAACAGTCACCTAGCTCTGCTGAGCTATGCACAAGTACTTTATCCGTGTATGCATTTTACCCTGACAGTATGCTTCCAAATTTTTTCTTTGTCCTTTTCAAATTAAAATTCTCTTGCACCACATACATGAACTTCTTAGTCTTAGACTACAGTCTTGCTTTACCCCAATCGAATCATAATATCCATTGCTTTCATATTTTCTTCCTTTCAAATCCATTAGTTCTTCAATAGCCCTCCCTTACTTCCTCCCAGGCCCAGTATGCCTCGAGGTATTATTCTTCTAATCCCTTTCCCAAGCATTGTTATTTAGGTTTTAAATTCCTGAAGTCTTTTCTCAGCAAATAGTGGGACCTGTGCCAAAAACTTCCAGAAGAATTATTCAGGGAGGTTCCCTTAGCTATTTAATCGTTTTGATCAGAAGAAGAAAAGTATGTCCCTGATTCCAGGTCTGCAGTAACCGCATTCCTTTAATGTTCAAGAGAAATACAATGTTCTTGAATTTTTAGATACGTATACCTCCTGTTTTCATCTTTTCCTTTTGCTCAATCACAATTCCATTCTGTGTTTTCTCTATGTCGCGATTTAGCTCTGAATATGAAATACTGTGGCAAAATTTCCACTGTTCCTTTCCCACACCCTGAATAAGCACAAAAGACTATTCCAAACGCAATTGGAGTGATACATGATGCAATATTTGTGTTTCAGCAATCAGAACCTGATAAGACTGTCTTTAAAAAGCCATGAACCATGTGCTCTCACTTAAGCTCTCCTAAACACACCTGGGTTAATGCATTCAGCTCCTGACCTGTGATAGGATTAAAAACGTCATATTCACATTCAGTGTGACCTGAAGACTTGAAATCAGATGGCTACAACAGAAAATGTGTCATGCTTTTTAGTGCTTCTTAGGTATCAAGACATTCTGTATCCTCTAAAATAAAGGAAATGTTTTGTTTTGGATAACAAGGTCATACCCACCCGAACACCTGAAGAAACTCCTGTTTCTGTATCCGATCTCCTGGAAAACCTTAAACACATACATGCACATGACACTGCACAGCCCGAAAAGTCAGCCACTCTTAATGTTTTCAGCAGGGTTCACTCCAGGGACCCTGAAAGGTAAATTGGCTTCCCATTCCTCCCCAGCACTCCTGCTATTCTTCAAGCAAGTTCAAGAGCTCACACTGATAAAAGGCAATTGTCACATATCATCTTCCCAACATCCAGATGAGGGTACTAACTTTTCACATGGTGAAGTAAGTGTCTGAAACAGAATGAGAGGAAGAGAGAAAAACATCTACCCTATTCTAAGTTGAGGAAAAAAGAAAATATATGGGGCAGAAGCAGTTTATTCTTAAAAATACTGAGCAGTTAGCAGGCAAAACACAGCTTTGTCTCCCTCCTAATCCTTCTAACAAAACCTCATCTAATTTTTTGATGGAGTCTGTTTCTTCAATTTCTAATTAGCACTTGTATCTGGGGGTCTAATCACAGGATTCTTCCTTTCTTAGGCAAGCAGCTGGGTTATAGTCCTGCGATACCAGTTCTTACCTAGCCCAGCAGATCTGATTATGTCTGTGCCCTGCAAACCTGTTCCCTTCAGGACCGTGCAATAGTAATTGATGGCTAAATTGTCCCTGCCCTAAGTGAAATATTTTTTTGCTTAGAACAAAAGCATTTCTGAGGAAAAAGAGACAAAAACCACTACAATAGACTGTCTAGACTGTGAAGAGTACCATCCTTTGGATACGAGTTGTCCCAGACTCTTTAGAATTTCTCTGCAAAATTTCTCTATGTCAGCATATTCTTCAGACAGTATGTAATATCTCACCTCATTTCATAAGGTTTTTGTCTCTTCAGCGTTCAACTGAGAGATGTTGCCAGACTGGGGAAGCAAACCAGCAGAGGCATTTTCACTGGAGATTGGAAGGTAGCTGTGGCCATTCTGACTTCCCAGCGCCTCTCAAAACGCCAGGTCAATAGACAGTCACAGAAGATCCAATATACAGTACCTTCCATCTCTGATGCAGTCACACAAAGCCAACAATGCTCATAAAAATTGCTGCCTCTCAGTATTCTTAACGTGAGTACATATAGCTCTGGTTCTGTCATACAGGGGCTACCTGTAAGAGGGATGGAGATAACCACAGCACAAGGAATTCTTTTTATGAGGTATGAGATACAAGATCTTACCCAGAGTGGCTGATAAAAACACAAATATACGAAGATATATATTCCATTGCCTCTAGGCAGACCCTTTGGTGTGCATCAGGTGGCTCCGTTAGCTTCAGTTAATTTGGATCACTCAGTAGAGCAGAGATCAAAAGGAACAAATGTATCTTCTAGCAATATCTAAAAGAAGTAAACAGAAAAGCTTCTGCTTGTTCCAATCTGCTTGCATCCCGAGTTGTCCTTTCTAAGTAACTCATTTTGCCATTCATTTCCATGCTATGGATCTAGCAGGATAGGCCTAGCATCCCACAGTATCACACTGGAAATCTCTGTAGGTTTGCATCCCTCTCCACATTCTCATCTCCTCAAGTGCTAAGATATCCTATGCCAATCTGCTCGTTGAGCATTTGGCATATGAAACCACCGCAACTTCTTCCTGGATCGCTTCTCTGTCATCAGGCTGGCTTATTGTGAAAAGAGAAATCTAAGTCCTCACTTACAAGGGTATAGAGCAGGTCTGAATGCAGGATCTATCACAGGTAAATGGAGACAGGTAAGCCCCGGCGATGTGGTGAAAGTCACAGTTTACCTCCCGAAAGCCTGTATCCGTATTGGGAATACCAGATGTACAGAATTAATACGATCCCATCGGCGGCTTTTGTCTCTGTCCTATAAAAACAAGACGCTAGCGGCTCTGTTCACCTTCGTGTGGGTCTTAGAATAAAGAGTATAGTGGGGAGCTATAGGCCCTCCCCTCCCCAGGGCTGTAGCTTTCACCTCCTGGTATCTGACATTTTTAATGGGGTCCAAAAGGCACGTCATACAGTTTGTCCCAATTTGTTTCTCCTCAGGTGCAGTGCAGACATGCCAAAGGCCAAGTAAAAGCTATGGTGTGGACACACCTTACACATGATAACTCTGTAAACTGAATTTGGAAAGAATTTCCAAAGACAGTACACACGCAGCTGTATTGCCTACATTTAGCTGCTTAGCTGCAACCTCCCACGTGTGAGTATTTTCAATGTTATTACACTTTAGTAGTACTTAGATGCAGCTAGAACTGGAGAAAAATAGAGTGGCAGAATTTGACCCAGTGGATATGCTGAACAGATCCAATGAAGATAATAAGCAAACTTAGCCTCTGAGGGTTTAAAAATTCAAGCAGCTTTCACTTTCATTGACATCTGGCCTGTCTGATTCCAGTTGGGAAAAGATAATGAAATAATACTGAAAAGACCTAGTTTCTTCCCTCTCAGTACTTTTAACTTAAACCATGGATGCAGAATTGCACTCAAACTCATTACTCTTCACATAATCTTTAAAGAAATAGGCTATTTCACAGTTTTTAATTGCACGAAAGTTTGGAATGTGGTTTTGTTTATTACAATTAAGTAACGCTATTTCAACCCTTCAGAAAAAAGCACCCAATACTGTACTAAATTGCAGAAGGAAGGGTTCTTTTCCCAGAGGATCACTGCCCCTGGCCTTCATGGCCGAGGATGGCTTTCACCGCTGAGACAGGGCAGTACCGTGCTGCATCGAGTTCAAAGATGTTCTTAATAACCCAGCATGGCTCTCTGGGGATCCCAAGTCCCCCAAGCTGGAGGACAGCTGATGTTCACCAAAACCAAATAGTCTCTAGTCTCTTTAGAGCTTTTCATCTCAGCGCTCAGAAAAAGAAGAAAAACAGTTTAACTGAAACATAACGAGACAGACTGTAGGAGTCCGGAGTGTAAACAGTGTCTTTACAATGGATCATTGCTCCCTGTCTTGCAGCACATAATCTCTACTGTAAATGGGACCAGCTACCAACCAAGAGCAATTAGTGGAATACAGTATGCAAATATTGGTAATACCTATTTCTTGCTGTAGAGCATCTAGCAAACGTAACATTTTTCTCTAGCTAAACCCTGCAAGCGAAACAAATGTTATTATGCCAGTGTTCCTGCAACAGTTCCAAATAGCATTAGCTTAGAATTGTAATAAAACACATTATCCTTCACAATAATCTTTAAAGAAATAGGATTTTTTAAATGAAAGAGTTTAATAACAGAACGTTAAGATTTTGAAATGTGTTTTTCTGTGGTGGAATTAAATGGAATGTTTTCATCTTTTAAAATTAAGTGCACAAAAAAATCTTAATTTTAGGACCACCAACTGTGATCATGCTAACAGCAATGGAATTGATGAAATAGGATACATAATTTTAATTCATGGGTCTACCTCTTGTTCTTCAATTTCCCTGTTGCAGTTACATTGTTAAGTGGATAAAACCTTTTTTTTCTTTTCTTTTTTTTTCGTAATGGATACTGCCATGCCATTTGTTTCATGGATAACCAGCCCTACAGTGTCCTTTTATGACACTTGTAGCTACACCAATGCCGGAACCAATCTGCAAAGAGATTTAGTAAACGATGCAGCATAACCATCTACTGGGGAGAATTTCAGATTGTATTTTTTTTTATTTTTCCAATTGTTATCAGGTTTGTACACATATAGAAAGACCAATTAACTTAGACACTACAAGTCCATGAGAATACCCTATGTAAATATAATGAATGAATTCTGAAAGCAAGTGCCTCTGTGAAATAAATTATTTGACAGTTTTGGCAAACAGCTTGTCCTTTATCCAATGCTTCAGTGGAAAGCAGAAGAAAATGCAACTGGAGTAGCCTTGTAACATAACGTATGTAAATCTTTTCTGAGCTGTTGGGTGGCAATTTAAATGCCCTTAAGCATGCAGACTGATGGTCTTGGTAATTGTTTTCCCAGTCATTTGGGAATCTTCTAATAATTCCTTAAATTTTGCATCAGTAACACCTGTACTCTCTCATCAGCTCACATTTTTGTGCTGCTTGGGGGACTGTGGGCAGAACTAGCTGCTGATGTAACTCCAAATTTCACTGCAAAGAATATGTGTGCAGACAGTGTTTGGTTCAGTGGAGATGTTATCGACCTGTGAACAACGAATATTAACAAGTCATTTCCTGCCGTGCAGGTTTAGGTAGAGTTGCTTTGAATTGTTAAAGAAATGCCAGTATTTTCTATGTGTCATTTATATATCCATTGAGTAAATCTGAATGGCACTTAGGGAATACTCATAGGAGCTACAGAAATTGAGCTGCTGCAGTGAATCTAAGTACAAATTAATTCATTTATCATGAGACAGATATCTTAACAGGTGAGTATTTTCCTATATCCCACTCAGCCTCCTTTCACATTTTGCCATTGTTAGAAGTGACAAGATAAATCCCAGAAACTTTATCAGTTACCAAACTTTCTTTTCTCTTATGTGACTGACAAAGAAAATAAAAATGATTGAGAATCAATTGTTCTTGTAAAGCTCTTAAGAACGGTCTGCAGCCTTCCAGCACTTTTATTCAGCTATCTGAGCATCAGCCAACTATGGCCCTTTTGTTATTAATTAGATTTAATTCATTTTCAATATGTCTTCATGGGGACAGACTTTTTAGCAGGGCCTGTTGCAATAGGACAAAGGGGAATGGTTTTAAACTAAAAGAGGGTAGATTCAGGCTAGCTATAAGGAAGACATTTTTTACAATGAGGGTGGTGAAACCCTGGCACAGGTTGCCCAGAGAGGTGGTAGATGCCCCATCCCTGGGAACATTCCAGGTCAGGTTGGACGGGACTCTGAGCACCCTGATCTAGTTGAAGATGTCCCTGCCCACGGCAGGGGGGTTGGACTAGATGGGCTTTAAAGGTGCCTTCTGCCCCAAACTATTCTATGATTCTATGATTTGTACATTCAAAATTGTAGAAATCAGCACCACTATACACTCACCCCTTTCCTCATAGATTAGCCACACTCAGACAATAAGTATCTTCACCACTGTCAGATCTGGAATCACCTTAGGTGGAATGTCCCCAGTGGCTCATTGACTTCAGCAAAACTCACCGACTACAAAAAAACTGATCTAACCTTCTGTTAGGGAAAGCTTTATAAGCTTGCGTCTGTGGCATCCATTCAAAATGTTGCAGTGCTCACACTTTGGAGAAGTGGCTCAGCATAAAGGTTCATCTGGCCTGGTGTCCTGCCACCAGAGATGGCCATCAGCGAGTGCCTGCCCGGAGGTCACGCGGTGGGAACTCTCCGATATACTTTCCCAGCTCCAGGAGTTTGTGGCGTAGAGATTTCCTGAACCAAAAATGTTATCCCTGTAGTTAATAACCCCCTCGTGGATCTATTTTCCATTCTAATTTGTCTAATTGCTTTTCGACACTATGTAAATGTTTAAGCATCCACAGCGCCCGGGTTGCAAGGAATACTTCAGCTTAATTATGCATTGTGTGAACACAGAAGGTCTGATCTGCAAAGGGCAAACTTAGCTCCTACGAGACTTCACAGTTAGCCTGGCCTTTGGAAAGGATTTAGGATGAATTTACTGCGATGGGCTCTTTATGATTAGAAATGCCATCTTGTACATTATCTGGGACTAGACATCTGCAAAGAAGTTCCTGAAATGAGAGCTGTAGGACGTAGATATGCTCCTGCATTGGAATTAGGACTGTCCTTATAGACAGTCCGGGTGAAGGGAAGAGCAACCAAGAGCAGGGGATGCCTGGGGCTGAGCAGAGGGCAGAGCGTGAGATGCAGAACCTAGGCTGGCAGCGTTACGTGTGAAAACTGAAACCGAGCTTGGCTCGGGTTGTGCACTGGTATTAACCATCTGTGAGCTGGGGTAAAAGCTACCAGCATGCAATCTGTAATGGCAGCAAACCCTGTATTTATGGTTATTCATGGAAGTTTGTCACTTTTTTCTTTTTCTTCTTTTTTTTTTTTTTTTTAACCTGAAAAGACTATGTTAGGTACTGAGGCTCTGCCTCACAAAAGAGCTAGAAATAATGATGTAATATAAATGGATTAATGTAATGTATTTAAAAATGAAAAGGATTAAGCTCTTGCGAAAATTTTTAGGTCTGCTTATGAATATACATACAAGTATAGACAGAGCTTTTCCTTTTATTTTTTACTTAAAGATTGGTTGTCTTTTAAGAAAAAGAAAGGAAAAAACCCATATAAAATAAGGATGAAATTGAAATCCTTCTCCCTTATTTGACTGAGCCTTCACTCTGTAAATGAATGTGACCCCTGTTTTGCATCGGTGCCAGTAAAGATGCTGATTTCTGCATTCAGCCCCAGACATTTTTTCACTTGATTTACAGGAAATGAGATGGGAACCTCTCCTCAGGTAAAAGTATAATTCCACTGTGATTCAAACACACTGGATTTCCACAGAGACAAAGCTGTGAGCCACCATTAGATCGCTAGTATATCTATAAAGACTAGTCACGCTGAGACAGTGACAGGTGCATATATTAACACATCCCAAGCTCATAGTTAAGATCTGAATCTGAAGAATTTCAGGCTGAGTGATGCATAACTATATCACAGGAAAGACACGAAGGCAGTGACAACCAAAATTGTAATTGTAAAGGGCTTCTTGCTAACTCCATGCTTCAACCACTCAAAAACCTCAAATACTCACCCCAGTGATTGAAATATTCCTAATTTTAGCATCTTCTGCACGATACTAGAAATATCTGAGCAGGAACGTTTCAGCCGTTTCATTTGAATAGGAGAGTGAGAAAAAAATGAATGCAACTTAGCCATTATAAAAAGATTATTTCAATGATCTTCTGAGCAGTTTAAATGATGAAGCATCAGTAATTGTGAAGGTGAAATACAAAGAAATAACCTTCACTGAATATGCATTCATATGTCTTCTAATTCACATCCATACAATGAAAAACAAACAAAAAATTGTCTTACACGGCACACGAAAAGAATTGATACAGTACAACCTGACATCTTCTGACAAAAAAGTTCCATTTTAAGCAGCGTCTTGTACATTGATTTATGACACTTTCTGTATCACAAATAGCAACACGTTGTAGGCAATATTATTTTGGTACCAGATAAAGATGTCAAAGAACCTCCTACACTGGCATTGTTATATGTTATTTCAGAAATATAACTTAGATCCCATACTGAATCTGACACAGAGCAAGGGAAGTTCTGAGATAATAGTCACTTTAAGAGATGAGAAGGGTTGGGTTCTCTTGCTACAACCAATCAACCCTCCATACAGTCTTACCTGAACACAGGTAGATAACAGGATCAGTTTTGTTCATTGACTATGCGTGGAAAGCAAGTGGTCCAGAAGCAAGTGGCCTAAATACTCAGTGTTCATTTCGACAAATAAACTGTGTCCACTTTTGGATCTGACAGGATATGAAAATTACAAATATTTTCATGTAGTGATTGAAAATAAAAAGCAACCATCCTCGTTTAACAAATACTATCTAAATGTCAGCAGGTAGAGCTTTAGAAATCTTAAGAAGTCTTGCAAGAAGTTTTATAAAGACTTGAAGCCGAAGGATTTTTTAGTTTTCCTCATCTCATTTCCCCCGTCAGTAAGTGGAACTAAAAGACTTCAAGTCTCAATAGAACTGTCAAAGTCTGACCAGTTATTCTAGTCCAGCTTCAATGTGTGGTATTTCCTGTTCCTAATCCTGCTCCTCCCGAAACCAACTTTACACTGGGATATTTCGGCTTACCATGGCATCATACTGTGGGTATAGGAGAAGGGAAAGCTTTAGCACATCAGTCAACCAAGTAGAATAACTAACCTATATTACTGTTTCAAAATTTGTTACTCGTACTCAAAATACGAATGTTGTCTTAAACATTCAGCCATCATATTACTTGGTGCTAGAGAATTTATGCATTTTTAGACATCTCTTTCCATAGCACAATTCCTTTTAATTAAGTCATAATGTAACATGTCCTAATATTATTAATACTTCACGGAACATTACAAAAGCAATGTAAAAAATAAATGTCTTTGCTTTTACTTGAGGTAGGCCTTTCCCATTTGCAGTATACATCCAGGCCTCTGCCACGTGTAGGACTTGTCGTACAGGTTTTTTCTTAAACCTGCAGGATCAGGTGTATCATGCGATGATAATGAAACTATCATTTTCAACCTATGGTATCAGATACCCCATGTTATTCTCCCTACGTGAGGAATACACTTACAGCTGGTGAAAATGTGGAGGAATTTTAACAAATAAACAGAGACCTCAGTATTCACATTTTGCTGAAAATTCATCTTCTTGTGTCACCATCACTGATACAAGTTGAGATCAGCAAGCCAAAGTCTATCCAGTGACAGGATAGGAGCAGCACAGCGTTGAGTTTCTTTTATACCTCAGCAGAATATTTGATACTTCTTAATTTTGTGACTGTCCCATGTTTTGTGCATGGTGGCAGAACAAGAGACAAGAGTCATGAACTGAAACAGGGGAAATTCCAACCAGATGTAAGGGGAAAAAAGAAATCACTGTGAGGATATAATGCAATCTCCATCTTGGAGGTCTCCAAGACCCAAATGGACAAAAACCTTAAACAATCTGGTTTACATCCAGTATTGATCCTGTTCTGAGCAGCAGGCTTGACTGGAGACCTCAGGAGGTCCCTTCCAACCTGAAGGAGTGGCCAATTCTTTGAACCTGTTTGATGGTCCTGATTTTGAATACAGAAAAAAAAAGGATTCACTTCACTTTCTGTTTTTAAATACTGTAAGAACATGATAGAAATATATGTAACAGTAGATGATTTGTACTCAGGAGAAAAATTTTTCTTGTCAATGGATCAAGAAAGGGGTGTCAAGATTGGCTCTCTTGAAATCAATGGCATAAATTCCTTTGAGTAATGTCAGAGTTAGGATTTCATTTCATCTGTTACTTCGATAAGCACTCACTATAGAAGTGCAAGCTGTTCATATCCAAACATTAAACATCATTATGCATCAAGAGTTCCAAAACTCAGCTACCAAGCTTTAAAGGAAATATGTGCTCATCCATAGCACTGACTTTGGAGCTATGGGGAAAACGAAGAACTCTGTTTAGTCACTAAAACTTCATTTGGAAATGTTTGTCCTATCCTGACATTCAATTTATGACTCTGCAAAATAACCATATTATAAAGGCTATAGAAGGAATTATCAGACAGTGATGTGATGCCACATTATAAGACTCTCACCTTGACAGTATTGCTCGTCTTCACATCGTATATGCGAGTTCAGAGTGCAATTTCTGGAAAAGGAAGATGCTGAAAAGAGAGAGAGAAGGATTGACCTTTTCGTAACCACTCCTATTAAAGTCCACCATGGGGATAATTTTTTTTTCTGGAAAACTGAATACAGGAATTCAGTCTGAAACTACAAAATAATTATCTGCTTTTTGATAGTCACCTCTTTAAAATACATTTAGAAATTCTCTAGACTGTATGTCAGCAACTGGTCATCCAAATAGAACCTGACCTGCAAATTTTTCAAGCTGAAAACTAGGAAATTTTCTGCAGTTATGTTTGTTGTTATCTCAGTATAAATTTCTGCTTGATTGCATTTGAAATTCCTTCAGAGAGATAGATATATAGATATATATATATTCCATGTGCATCAGGTCCTCATGCTTTGCTATAACAAATATTAGGAAAAAGACATTTGAAGCCTGAATAATTACATTTTGCATGAAAGAAAATGTAAATGAGATTTTCATAAGCTCATTTTAAAAGCAACAGTTCACATACATTATGCTGGATGGCAGTCTGACTCATTCAAGAAAGAAAAGGAATAACATGTCTTATACAAGTAGTTATAATTAAACAACTATATGAATTTTTTCAATTGGGTACACTTAGCAAGACATAAGCCATCACTCATTGGCAATTCAGTTTATAATTTTCATTGACATTTTCTATTATTAATTACCTGTTTTTCAAGATTATCTGGTGAATATTATCTGCAATTACGAGAACATCAATGAGCAAATTATTTTCCAGCATGCAAATAATCTAAAAACTTCTTCAGATAAACATATTTAAGCATTTCACTTTCTCTTAAAAAATCCATGAAAAGAAAGAGAGCAATCATTCTTTATTTAGTTCTTAAATTAATTTTATTATACAGCTGTTGTAAGGAAAAATAGATAAAGAGAGTACAAAAAATAGTGTTCTGTTTGGACAATGTTGTTTCATGTAAAAAAATATTTCACAATTCTGGCAACATTACAAAACATTTTCTTAAAAAATTCAAAGTTAGAATGCACTATTGAATTCAGTGTTGTTTCATTTTATGCTGATTTCTTATTTGTTTATATTATTTGCTGTGTTATGTCTACACTACTGAAACAAAATACTTCAATATTTGGTGCTTTATCTTTTTTTAAAAAAAAAATACCTGTTCTAGAAATGTTTTGAAATGCCAGCTTTTCCGCTTGGTTGAAGACAAAAATTATTTTCAAAATGTGAGAACTTCCAGACAAGTAGAATTTCTGTTTTCCTACCAAAGCTAGCAATGAAGCCTAGTGTTCACAACCATTTAAGATGCTGATTTTTTTTCTGCTCATCCTTTCATGCTCTCATGACCAGGAACTGGTCAGTGGCTCCATATGAGCAAAAAATCCCTTCAGCTGACAGTGAATACTTCCAAATCAGGAGAAACTGTCAGAGGTTGGGCAAGTGTCTATACATCATCTTCTCCACCACACACACAAACAGTTTTACATGACCCATTTCCTCAGTATCTTCAATGCTGAAGGAATGATTTTTAGGGACAAAAAGAAGTCTTGCATCATATAGATAAAGATGATAGCCTTAATGAAAATCAAGCTAGTAACATGCTCATGTAAACTAATATGGCAAAGTCACATGATCTTTTGAGAAAAAAGAGAAAAAACTGTTAGTATGATTATCTCCAGTTACCTTGGTTTTGAAAATCAGATACACAGCTAGTATGTAATACTGATGAGGTTGTGACCTGTTTGGCAAACACAAGACCATTCCCTTTGTTCAAAGGAAAGAGTGCCAATAATACTTCTCATAAATACTTCACTACCCACTTGCAAGAAACTATTTTAGGATGTATTAGAAGATACTTTTAGAAAAGATCAAGAACCTAGCCTTAAAAGTCCTGCTAACAAAGTGGAACTCAAGTGAGGAATGCATAAGAAAATCTCTCATTTGAATTCAGTTGTTTCAGACTGAAATGAAATGTCTTTTTTCCAGCCTAAATTTATAGATATGATTCTTTGCCATATATGTGTGTCATAAGTTTTCCCAAACTCCTTTCCTCTTTTCTTTTCTAATTGTTGACTCTTCTCTAAGTTCCATGGGCTCTCTAGTTTCATGCACATGGAAAGTGTCAACATTTGGGTTAAGTGGATTTATGCCATGTATTTGAATTAACAAAGAGCATACAGATAGCTGTTTATTGGCTGTATGGACTAATGACTGGAATAGCATGGACACAGTCTATTAATGCAACTTCAAGAATAAAGAGCTAGACAATAAAACATTATTAAGACAAAGAACTTTCACAGGTGTTTTAGAATGTTTTTGGAAATTTGAGGGGGAAGGGAAAAAGAAATGTCTGATATGACTACTTTATTGCCAAATAATGTATTTATTTCTTTTGATATGATGAACATATTATGAATAATTGACACTTTAGAGGTATTACTAATATATTTGTGAGAAAGTAAGCGTAAATTTACAATACTGAATAATGACAAATATACCTACTATTAAAGACAGAATTATGTTACTGTCTCAGACAGATACTTTTGGTCTAATGACATGTTCCTGGAGATATAAGAATAAAAATATGAAAGAAAAGGAATTGATATCCCTGACTTTCAGACAGAAAGAAATGTTTATGTAGATGACATGCAGAAGTAAGATAGATCATAACATTATAATGCAAATATAGAAGAAACTTTTGTTTCTAGAGAAAAAGTTTTGAAAAGGTTTGTGATATCCTGGTGGATAGACATTATAGTGGAGCTAGTTCAGAACAAAATTAAGTGTCAAAATTAAGTAGTTCTTTCTGCCTGCAGAATGTGCAAATATATATACACGCATACACACACACACTTGGAAATAAATATATATACTTTTGTGTGTGTATATATATACAAGCACATATACACTTGGAAATAAAGTAGCATCATGTTCAATATTTTTGGTAGTAATAACTATTTTGAAGGATTGTAATGCAGCATAAATAATATGGTCGGAATTTCCTTGAAAAATCTTTTAACTGTATATTCCAAAAGAAAAATATCTCAAAGCTTCCCCCCCCCCAGCTTTTCTAGTTTTAGAGATCTCGCTGAGATCTTGTAAACATATTCTTTTCCTCTTCATTTTTTTTTCTGGAAGCCCTCAGACCTCTAATCATTTTTTATGCATTCCATTCCTATTTCTGCCACTGGAGTACTGCATATCAGCTGTCAAGTCTGTCTTCCTTGAAAGTGTTTACACTGTGTCTTAACTGGCAATGCGAGGAATATTATTAAAAAATAGAAGAAAGCAATAAATTCAGTGAAATAATTTATTTGCTGCTTTTTCAATTTGAAAATAATCCCCTAACAGAACTTGATTTCTGAAACTATGTCAGTTGTTTTAGTGGTTTGCTCATGTACCCTATGGATTTTGGCATTCCATAGTCTTAGACTAATAATTGTTCACTATTTCTTTGTAGGCAATTTTTGATCCCAAGTTATGCACCAGGTATAAAAAAAAGGGACTGCGAAGAACTTGTTTCTCAAGTTATGGCAGTCTTGCACAAAATACAGAAAGTTAGGGTCTAACAACAGTTAAAGGCAGTTTCTGAGAATCTATACGTTCTCCTATGAATCCTGCACTTTTCCTGCCACTTTCACCTCCAGGTTACATTAAGGAGACAAGGTAACAAAGATTCCAGGCTCCATTCCTGTCCAAAATTCATACTTGATAAGAAAATATGCTATTTGGTGGAGTTGAGGCCTCTTGTGATACTTAGAAGGCATGTTTGCCTCAGAACAGGAGTGAATAATTTGGCCTCCAATGCTTAGTAGGACAATTTATACCTTGTTTGTAAAAAAACCACAGTTATAGACAGTATTAATGACTTAATTTTTTTTTTTCACTCGTTTACTTCTCTTTCCTAAGTTTTCTTCCTTTTCTCCTAACTTTTAGGTACCATGATATTCAAGCCCATTCTAAATCAAATGAGAGTATCGTGGATTCAGTTCTGTGTCCTCTCCTGTTTCAGCAATGCTGCCTGTCAATCACGAGCGAGTCATTTCACGGAGATAGACTGGCAGAAAACGAACTCTGCTAAGAGAAGGCAGGAGAGCCCGACCACGGGAGACACAGGAGGATGGCACTGCCATGCCAGCTTGGCTCGGAGCGTGGTGCTGCGGAAACACCACACAAATGAAGGTTGGAGGTATTTTTGCTAATGCACACAAACATTTTAAATGAATTGTAATCTGTAAAAAGAAGTCTTGACTTCCCCCCCCCCCCAAAAAAAAAGCTTTATCCAAACTTTATCCCAAGTAAAAGGGGAGATTAAAAAGTTGTGCTTCATTCCAAGTTCATATATTTCACTTCCCTTTTTCTTTTTACTCACTGTGAATGCAAGAATCCATGCAGAAGTTATGATAGAAAGTTCTGAGTACCTTTTTGAAGAATTAACTGCAATCTATTGAATTAGCAGAAGCTTAAATTGCTCACAAAATCGAGTCGAGTACACTGATGCTTTATTTAGAGAAGTTTACTCTTTGTTTTTTTCCAAATTCTCTCAGTAACAAACCAGTCTTGGTTATTTAATATTACTGCCAAAAAAAAAAAAAGCTGAAAACAACTTGATATGTAGTTTAGTCATAGAGCATTCCTTCTACATAATGAACACTTAGAAGCAATGATAAATGATTTCTTCCTCATTTTTTATGGACAGATAACTGATACGGAAGAAAAGGTGAATGACAAAAATGGAAAGAAAGTATTTGTAGCTAGGAGAGGTTGAAGAGAAAAGGTTGCTCTCTATTCAGGAGGATTTTTCATGTCATTCTCTGTAGTTGCTTAGGAAAATTACCATAAAAGCACAACTAAAGTCAGAGAGGGACCATGTTTTTTGTGGAGAGGAGCGAGGAATTTGTGTCACATGGGTATCTTGGGATTGAGATCTCAGTAAGTACTCAGTAAAAGATGTATAGTCATCTAATAAACATAAAAGATGTTTGCCATGGCTTCTTGATTAAAAAATACTTCTGTAATTTATCAACAAACCTATGTTATCTAGAACAAAGACTACCTAAAAGATCTTGAAAAACAGTTCTCAGTACGATACTCATATTCAAGAAGGGAGTTTCTCCTTGGCTCAGTCATGGATTGACACTATGCATCTACTATGCTCCTGCTGTTAACATTTCTGTCAGTGACATGAGGAAAAGCATGAGATCACTAATGAAAACTGCAAGTTGGAAAAAAAAAGCAGGAAATGCTGAATAATAGTAAGGACTGAGTAATTTGCTTGAATTATGGAGTTACAACATTCTAAAGATTGTTTTAATGCAGTCAAAGATAAAGGTATGTATTATCTCAGGAAAAAAAAAAAAAAACTGAACCAACAAAGCCAGCCAAACACATAGAATGAGGACCTCATCTGAAGAATCAGATAAACATAAAAGGGTCATAGCAGACTAGCAACTCAAGGTGAGCTTCTAGTCTGCAGTTTTGTCAAATGGGCTATTAAGGTCCCTGGATAGATGAACAGGTTGTAGGGGACACAAGTAAAGCATGATTGTATGTGACTGATGGGATGAAAACCAAAAATGGCATGTATTCAGATTCTCATTTAGATATTTAGAAGATCTTAAAAAAGTTAAAAGGGTGGAGAAAAGAACCTCAGAAATGACATACGGATTACAGAAATGGTTTACAGTGAGAAATTTAAAAAATTCAATCTGTTTATCTTATCAAAACAAAGCCAAAGAGATGACTTGATGAGAGTGTAAAAGTACTTTTTGATTAGTGACAGAATAAAAGCACCCTTTTACCCATCTTTTTCATTCAGTCACTGATACATATGTACATCCTCCACTTTTGCAGTCACTTGCACAACCTTGACAATCACCCCTGCTAATAACCTACAGGGCAGATATAAAAAATTGTTGAAGAATCAAGAAGAGAAATGTTTCCCGTTTGGATATTCCTTTATCACTAGACTGCTAATGCTGCTGTTCCTTGGCCTCAGAACAAGTACACAGACTGACAGTTTGAGGGAGACAGGGACAGTTTCAATGACAACCTGGAAAGGATGAGGAATTAATGCCATGTGGGTAAAAATAATTCGTATTTCTATTTTTAAAATCATCTATTAGAATGTCTTGAGAAACTGTTTAATTAATAGCAACACAGTGATCAGCATTTAAAATCACTTATAGCAAACGGCTAAAAATACCAATTTCTCATTGTCATAAGCAGTCATTTCAGAACTACTATAAACTATTCTGTCTCAGATCAATTTAAATTTATAACTGCACAAGTCTAATAGTCTGCATTCATGCTGGTGCTAATACCTGTAGAGTTACACAGCAGTTCCAAGCTGATATTGAAATGTGGAAGCTTTTTTTGAGGCCTTCTTTGTGGTTTTTTTGAGTTGCTGATACATAACTAAAAAACTATGATAGAATTAATATTCAGTCAAGACTTGCTAGACAAACAGATACTTTATTATATACTTCGCTATCATTTCTCTGAATCCTGCCTATAAATCTGATGGGTTTGCTTAGATTTTAGAGCTATGTCTAGTTTTTTGAAAACACCATCTGTCTCATATTCAGTTTGAAACACAGTTTCGTAAAGTGTGTAGGCTAAATTATCTGCTGTTTTGCCATTTGTAATCTGCCTCTGCGCAGAATGTATAAGATTTTGCCAGGGGTAGAACAGCTGTATTTTATATCTGCTTTCCATTTCCTCTTTGCAAATGAGTTTAATTGTTCAAGGTGTAAAGTAGTAGAGAAATAAACTATATGTGGCCTAACCAGGAATCCCAGTGTACCTCACTTTTCCTCCAGTTGTCCCCCAAGATGTACTTCTGCGGTGAAAACTCGTGCAGCTGAACTGTTTCAAAGAATGGAACAGTTGTGGCATTTTAGTATCTGACTCGCCTGTGCCCACATCGCAGTAAGCAGCAACATTTCTATTCATTTGCCTGAAACCGTGTGAGTGGATTGAATTGATTTCCCACGTGGCCAAGAGCTCTGAAGTGTGAAGCCCTAGTGTGAAGCAACACCATGTTTCAGAGTAATGTTCAAGAGACCTTGGAAGAAGCAGTTATGGAATTTCTGCTCATTCATGTTGGCTCATCTCCCAAAGCATTACAAGAATGTAGAGCTTGTCAACAACTCTTTATTCCAAACCTCTACTTCTGTAATTTTGGAACATCTCATTTTTTCAATATAGGATGAAAAATGAACATCATATGGCAGATCAGAGCAGCAGACTGCAGCCTTCTAAAAACAAATGCAGAACGTGCCTGTTGCATTCTGATTTCATTCAGCAATCTGCAATCCACACAATGTGAGCTTTCAATAAAATCCTTAGTACAAGACTGGGTACAGATGGACAGCAATAAGAAAGTAGCTCCCAAGTTGGTAGTGAAGTCACCTCGGCATAATCTAGGCCATGATGAGATAAGCACCTTTTAGAGATATTTTAAACAGGAGCTGGGCAAGACCCAACAATGCCAGGTGGAGGTAATTTATGACTTGACTGAAAGATTTTGCAAGAGAGGGATGAGTTTTCTTCACACAGATATCTCAGAGCTTCACCTCCTAAAGAACAAAAATCTTTGCAAAAAAAAGGGAAAAGCCCTCAAGCTCCCCGCGATTTGTACCGTACTCCTTTACATCACTTCATCCACCTAATAAGTGCTAACGTGCTTGAAGCAGAGGGGTCGTGTGAAGCACCAGTTATGGATTTCGCTGTTAAAGGTAGCACCTAGTAGAAGAAAGACGGCTGTTGGTACTTAGCCAATGCATTCACCGGACTTTGGCAGCATTAGCAAAATTATAAAGAGGGGCTGTCATCTGAAATGATATCAGCGGCGATAAGCCAAAAAAGTGAAGGAAGCAAAAAAAACTGATGTAAAAAGAGACATTTCAACTGCAATAATTAACTACCATTCTTTTATTAGGGAAAAATGGGCACAGCAAAATAACAGCTCGTAACAAAAGCTGAAATAGCTGGTTGGACCAAGCTCCATTTAAATTTAAGGGCAAATCAGCAATGAATAGAGAGACATGAGATAATCCACAACCGCTTGATTTAGATAAGATCCCAAACTTTGCCTGAATGTCTCAGCAGCTTGGTTAAATTGGCATGGGATTCTCACAACTGCAGGATTTCTCCTAAGAGGTTAATCTTCTAGTATTCACAGCAGCCCTTCAGAGATAATTTTGGTAGGGCTCTTGTACCTGTTTTGGACAGCAAAGATCCAATTCCTACTTCATATTGTTGGAAATGACACGTAACCTTCTTGAGTCTGCCCGAGTTTTACTGATGCCAAACTTGCAGGAGAACAGATTGGACACCAGGAAATAAAATTACACAATCAAAGGAGCAAGTATCGGGCAACATCAGAATGTCCACTGCTGATCTAGAATTAAATCAGATACAGTTCTGCAAAGTACTTCTGTTAAAAAACTTTTTTCAGTGACGTGTAACATTCAGTAAGCAGGTGTTCTGTGAACTAATGCCATTTTATAAAGATTTCTTTCTAAATGTATATTTCAATTTATTAAAAAAAAAAAAGTCCCTCTAGGTGAATTTACTTTGCAATTAGATTCCATTTAACATCATACTCCCAACAGCTGCCTGCAAAGGAAGCCAACCTAAATTTAGAACTGCAACCCCCTGCTATAACAACATAAACACAAGGGTAACATCCAACCTATTACCTTAGGAAGACTATCAACAAAGCCTCGTCACAGTTAATCTGCCACAGTCAAAAGACTGAATGAACAGATGGGCTTTCCGCAGCCCCACAGAGGTTAGCACAGCCTGAAGCTGTTGTGGGGATTTGGGAAGGCTGGCTACTGGCAACGCTTCACCACAAAATCTCACACGGAAAGCATCCAGGCAGAGAGGAGAAGTGTCGGATTGCCTAGGATCACCTGAACGCCGGTGGATAATAACTGAGGTGGACACACCCAGAGCCTGCAACTGGGCATTCAGGTTTGCTGCTGAAATACAGTTTCTGTTAAGATAAACTTCTGTTGTAATATCTCCTGTTTCTCCATCCAACTGCTGATATCCTTGAAATGTAATTATCACTCTCACCACAGTGTTTATTCACAAACTTTGGAAAATTGAGAGCAATCCCTTTAAAGGGAGCTTTCATGCCATAGATCCCATGTGTGAAAATGGGCACAGCTGAAATACTGGAAGTCAGTTTTCCCTTTGCCAGCACTGTCTGGAGCTGGATGAGCCATGATATTCCCTGGAAAGTCTTCAGCATTAACACAAAACTGAGAATTTTGACATTTGACCCCGAGTCACATTCCTACATGCCTGAGTGCTTTCAGTAGCAAGCTGCTGGAGAAGATTTCACTTGGGCTTGTTCATTAGGCATGTTTTTCTACTGGGACTGGTCCACTGACACAGAAAAGCCAGAGATTGCTTTTATGATATCCTATGTGTCAGGCAACCATATGGGAAAGGGAAGAATCAAGCCCACAAGCCAATAAATATTTAATTTTAAAACACATCTCCGATAGGGCATGCAGAGACTTAAATGAAGTAAGAACAATAAGGGCATAATTTTGAAAATACTGGCCTACGTATTAAATATAAAGTCACACAGCAAGTCCATAGCAAAGGCAGGCAAGCAAAACTCTTGTTTCTCATCACATGTTCACTCCACTTGACAATGATCCAGCTGCGGGTGACACAAACCATAAGGCCTTCAGCAGTTAAAATGCAAATTCAGTTCAGATGCCAGAAATTATATATACACATACATATACACGGGATGACCTCTTTCCTAGTTAAGCCTTTCCATGACCTTAGAGACAGAAAGCTCTGTAAGCTGATTATTCCCCAATGAAGAATAGTCTCCCAGTAGTTTGGTTACAGCATATAACAGTGTGTGATCAAATTTAGAAAAGGAAAAAAACAACTTATCATGGTTTTTTTAAATGCATTTGTGAAAGGTCTTCATTCCCCTGCCTTCAAAAGATTGCTATCATCTGACCCTTTCATACTGTGGTCAAGAATTTCTGATGGATTGTGGTACTTAAATAAAGAAGAAACTTGCCTTAGGCAGAATTGTGAAACTGCATGCTCTCTTGTCTTTTGGCTTCTTACAGATTCCCAAAACTAAAGCTGGAAGAAGATGCTGGACTCTGGTCCATTTTGTCCATTAGCAGCCAGAAAGAAGACTCACTGCAGACTATTTTTCACAGGTCTGTTACACAGCCAATCTAAATCATAACTTACGTAATGATAACGCTATAAAATATTTGTAGGTATAAACCATTAGGTATGTTTGAATAAACCATTAGGTATGTTTGAATAAACTGGTCTTCTAAATCATTGTCTCCCCATCCTTTAGGAGAGTAAAATCTCTGCCTTAGAGCTGAAAATGAGCTTCTAATGGCTTAAGCCAGCAACAATCTGTTTCCTTTAGTCTTTGCTTTATTGTACAGTCCTGTCTATAAAGTTTCCTTGCCAGGAAAGAGTCACCTACCAAATATCAAGACCTCAAACCTCGCACTGATCATTTATCTTTCTTCCATAGGAGGGAAATGCTGGCGGCCTCCAGTGTTTTCCTCATAGAATTTATAACTATCATTTCTAGGACTTTGAACTGCACAGGGATCAATACAGTTATAGGCAAGAAAAATGTTCAGTCCCCAAACTGGAAATCCCACAGAGTTAATGGAAGATGCTTTTTACAACTAAAACAAAGACAGGGAGGAAACCCATTTATATCACACACATTCCCATAGTATTGCTTTGAGTAAGATGTCATATAGAAATTGTGGGAGAAAGACTGCATTATTTCAATGCCGCCTTCTAATTTTGTTATATTATATTGAAATATTTAAGTATATTTGAACTATTCTAATAATTGTCCACATTCTGTAACAAAGTGTAAGATTCAAAGAGATAATGCAAATTATTAAAAAACATATTTAACAAACTAGTAACCTTGCAGAATGATAAATAAAGACTCCTACCCAGTAAAAATATTTTCTAGAGACAGCAGGGCCAGTGAGGAGTGTAAGCGCTGTACCCAGAGCTAGCAGTTTACAGATCTGGGTGAAGTCACAATAGATGTCTGACATCAATACTAAATTAGTCACATCACATATTCTGAGCATCTTTGAGATGCACATATATATTGTAATATGTTAGGTTCTGCTGTACCCACAAACTGAAAACAGAGCATTTGAACAATTCAACATATTAAGAAAAGAATGTCTTCATTGCTTTATTTTCTTGTTTCTAAGAATGTAAAAAATGCTTTTTTAAGTCCTTTTGTGCTATTGATGGAATTATACTCCTCACAATATATATAAAGGCAAAATAAACACCAAACAGTACAACACTCTAAAGCTCGGTCTTAGAATCATAGAATCATGAAGGTTGGAAAAGACCTCTAAGATCATCGAGTCCAACCGTCAACCCAACCCCCCCATGCCCACTAAACCATGTCCCCAAGCGCCTCATCTACACGTCTTTTAAATACCTCCAGGGATGGGGACTCCACCACTGCCCTGGGCAGCCTGTGCCAAGGCCTGACCACTCTTGCAGGAAAGAATTTTTTCCTAATGTCCAACCTAAACCTCCCCTGGCACAACTTGAGGCCGTTTCCTCTCGTCCTATCACTTGTTACTTGGGAGAAGAGACCGTCCCCCCCCTCGCTCCAACCTCCTTTCAGGTAGTTGTAGAGCATGATGAGGTCTCCCCTCAGCCTCCTCTTCTCCAGGCTGAACACCCCCAGTTCCCTCAGCCGCTCCTCATCAGACTTGTGCTCCAGGCCCTTCCCCAGCTCCGTTGCCCTTCTCTGGACACGC
>VZTQ01007847.1:98329-118553 GCA_013400755.1 Pelecanoides urinatrix | reverse complement strand
TTGCGTGGGAGCTCCGTCTGGGTCGCCACATTCCTTCTGGCGGTGGCTTTGGCCGCGTGGATACCATGGCTGGGTCCTCTTCTGGGAGGGCGATGACCACCAGCTGAGCGAGCCTCTAGAGCCTGGAGGGGGCTGCGCCCCGCCCGCCCTGCCGGCCCCAACCGCCGCGTCCCGCCCCGTTTCCCGCCCCGTTCGCCGCGCTCCGTCCGCTCGAGCTCCCTGGGGGCCGCTCTTGTCCCTGAGGGGGTTCGGCCGCCGCCCCGCCTGTCCCCGCCCGCGCTGAGGCGGAGCCGCCGCTCGGCAGCAGCTCCTGCCCCGGCTCGGGGGAGGGGGGGCTGGGGCAGCCTCTCGCTCCCTGAGCTTTTGTCCTCGCGGTTCCTGCCGCGGTTTTGCCGCTTTAGGAAGGGTCCCCCATCGCGATCCGCCGCTCCGGAGCCCTTCGCCTCGGTGGCTTCTTCTTGCTAGTGAACTGATTAGTTATAAACTGGTAGATAGCACATCTCTCTTTAAAACAAGATGAAAAAAATAACTACTCCAGCTATAACATATAAAAGGTTTCAAATAATTTTCAGGTCCTATGCTGGCTCTGGGTTTCACTGAAAATCTCTTTAACTATATTTTCAATGATTTTGATCCAAGAAGACTGCCATAAATACACCCAGCAAAGTCATTTTCAGATGAAAGTGTTTCTCTTGATGCGATTAATTTTTAAGATGGGTCTCTAGAAGGCAAAGCTTTCAAGTTACCAGAATTTTCTATAGCACAAAACCCACTCCACATTTCCAAAGATTTCTTTATTTTAAATTATTTTTTTCCTTCTTCCTAGCTGGTTACATCTTCTTCACCAAAAGCTACTTAAAAGTCATACTTAAAAGTGTCAAAGTTCTGTGGTTTCAGTGACCCATTTTCATTCTGCTATACTGTATCAACAGCACATTGGGAACAATTCAGATTGTTTTGGAACACAGAAATCGTTTTGTCATTAAGGAGTTAACACCATTCTAGGTTTTACTAGAAAATAAAAGAGAGATCAAAAATCTTTACCTAAATGCAAGATTTGGTCCTCAAGAAATCAAGAGTGTCTCTCTAATGTGACTGCTTACGTTAATTATATTGTAATCACTCAATTTTCTTCTGGTTTCTGTAATTATAACATTAAGAAATTAGTTATAGAGACTGGCATATGTAATGTAATCTAATTACAATGTGTTTAGGAAAATGCTGATAGATATTTTGCGTTTATAACAATTAGCAAATTTATTTTCACTGAAGACCTCCCCAGATGAGCACTTTCATCGTCTGCTCATCACTGAATCACTTCTTGTCCTGAATTTCACCCTGCTCTATCCAGTCCCACGCTGTCTCTCAGCAATGCCAATGTCCTGGTGTCAGCAGCAATAAAGTTAATTTTCTTCCTGGTAGCTGGTATAGTGCTGTCTTTTGGATTTAGGATGAGAATAATGTTGATAACACACTGATGTTTCAACTGTTGCTGAGCAGTGCTTACATGAAGCCAAGGACTTTTCAGCTTCTCATGCCCTGCCAGCGAGGAGGCTGGGGGGGCGCAAGAAGGGGAAGGGGACACAACCAGGACGGCCGACCCCAACGGGCCAAAGGGACATGCCGTATCATATGACGTCATGCTGAACAAAAAATCTGGGGGGAGTTTGCTGGGGGGGAAGGCTGCTGCTCGGGAACTGTCTGGGCGTTGGTCAGTGGGTGGTGAGCAATTGCATTGTGCATCACTTGTTTTGTAAATTCTTTTATCATTATTATTATGTTCCCTTTCTTTTCTGTCCTATTAAATTGTCTTGACCCATGAGTTTTAAGCTTTTACCAATTCTCTCCCCCATCCCAGGTGGGGGGAGCGAGCCGATGTATGGTGTTTAGCTGCCTGCCAGGTTAAATCACGACAGCCAAGCAGCATTTCTTAGCCCAGAAACCCTCCCTTTCCAGAGATCTGAATTTAAAGACAAGCAGGGTTCTGATTCAATAAAGCCAACATCAGGTAGAACCACAGAAAAGTGGTGATATTTACACACTGTCTCTACCCTTCACTTTTAATGAGGAAATGCTCCCAGGGTAAAGCCTGTGACAAGCCTTTGTGGACACCTACGGAGTAGGAGTTATTTTCACTTGTCTCGTATGACAGATGAGAAGGTGTTACTCCTTCCCACGGCAGGGCACCCACTGTTAATTGTCTAGTTTGTAGGATGCAGCCGAAGGCTACATTTTTTTCTAAAAGAAAACTTCCTTCTCCTCAAGCCTTCCTTCTCCACCAAGTCTTTCCATAACGAAGCAGCCTCCATCACTCCTGCCAGCCCTGGTGCTCTGCTACAACTGCTTCTGCACAGGACATAGAATCATAGAATCACTAAGGTTGGAAAAGACCTCTAAGATCATCAAGTCCAACCATCAACTCAACATCCCTATGCCGACTAAACCATGTCCCTATGCACTATTAATGGAATAAAACATGGTTTAAACGTGCAGAGAAATATCCTCCTTCTCCCAAAAATACATGTATGGAAAATCCATATGTCAGTAACCTCAGCAATGTGTATACAAGGGAAAAAGGAGGATCTGCTTTTGGGAGGAGGAAATCTACCCAGAAGATGCATAGGTGCTCTCCACTCCCCTTGGGTGTGGATGAGCCAGAAGGGGCGAGATGCCGACTAAACCATAATAAATATTTTCTCCTCTGCACTATTATACTTCCTCTGTGGGGGATGACGGGGACATCTATGATCTGTCAAGGTTCCCTCCTCTGGTGCCACGTCCAACACTAATATCTGCATCAGCTTAACTGAGAAGCATGGGGAAACAAAGGTATTTCAGGAATTACGGTTTGCTGGAGGCTAAATAAAAGCATATGGCACCCACATGAATGACCCTGACAGCCTGTAAGTCCTTACAGTATGTATTTTTGGGTAGTTGAACTCTTTCAAGCTCTTCCCCATGTTTGCAAAAAGAATGACCGGAAAATTGTCTTTTAGTGAGCTTGGGAAGTCCTGCATTATTTGAAGGGAGGGAAAAGAGTTCCAAACCTTGAATAATAAGCTTGAAAAGGAAATAGTACAGAAAAACCTTCACTTTTTCTTTTAATACCTCAACTTATTTTTTGTTTATTTATTAAAAACTAATAAACTGAACTTTTTTTTTCCCCAAAGTTTTTGCATAACATACTCTCGCAAGAGATCTCTAATCTGAAGTTATGTTCCACATACATATACCACAGTTGTCACCTGATCCTCTCAGACTTCTTATCTTCTTAGTCTCCCCAGGTAAATTCAATTCCCTGACCTGGGCTGCAGCCTCCAGGTTTGCCCCAGCAATTAAAATAAAAATCAAAGCTATAAAAATCAAAGACTTTTCGTTTTCAAAACTGGCTTCACTTAGTAGTTAGTCATTACCAGTCAAGTTAGAAACCTTTTTAGGGAGAGAGCTGGCAGACCTTTTGCTGCTAGGCTGACTGTCCACTTGCAGAGAAGAAAGAAGATCTCATCTCCTTACACTCCTCAGGTGGTAAGTTACCACTGACAGGATGTGAAAAGATGAATCTCTCCTTTCCTGATCTTTGGCTTTATTCAGGATACAGCCTAAGAAGAAGAGGTGTAGCACAATCTCTGTAATTCATACACGAGTCCCTTCAAAAAAGTCAAGTGACCAAACATGAAGGGGGTAAAAATTGGGGGGATGGAGGGGGATCCTGCTGATTCCTCAGAGGACTGGGCTAAGAGGTGGCAAGGTTATGGTGACACAGCACAGCATGTACTGATGCACTTTCACATTAAAAATAGAAGAAAGTCATTGTCGATGTGTGAGGCAGGCCTGGAATTAGTGATGTGTTTCTCTCCAAAATGATCTCAGTTTAATTGTTAAACTTAGGTCCAAGAGCTGCTTTTTTCTCCATAACTTCTTGTGTTCACATAACCAATCTTTAAATAAAACTTATTGTTAACTTTAAAAATCTGGAGGGTTATTTAAGTCATTAAATTCTGTACAAAAGTTTAATCGATTTCTAAATAATAAATCAACTCTGGGTGCTCTTAATAATCTTGGTGCGACACATTTCAATCCAGAAGCACTACACAGTATTTATCTTTAATGAATAATAAATGAGACATTGGTATTGACTGAACAAGTAATTAAATATTCCATCAGTAACAGAACATGGAAATAATTTTTAATTATTAATAAGCTACAGATTTTGCTTGTCAAGTGCTGTCATCTTTTTACATGGATGACTTCTTTTCTTAGTTGTCATCAAAGGGCAGATGAATACAAAAGACCATTAAGGCTAATACTGGACACAGCACATACAGGTTCTACCATCTGTCTCTGAGAAGAGTTGTTTCACAAGATACCAAGGGTCTTACAGCCTCTCTCTTTCAGTGGGGTCTTTGGTTCTGAAATTCTGCTCTAATACATATTCATATTTGTTAGAAAAAGTCAGGCACTGGGAGCCATGAAAACCGATGATCAGCTGGCCAGCCTGAGGGAAGGTTTGAGCTGCTGCGTTTCTTCTGCAGCTTTTGAACTGGCTGCAGTTCCCCAGAGATTTTACCACAGTAAGATTTCATGACAAGTTCTGAAATTGCCTGAAGCAAGGCCGCCACCAAAAATGCCCCTGAACAAGGTTTTTTCCTGTACTGGCTACCCTGAGGCCTATGAAGACACCCGTGAGCTACTGGAATAGAACAATGTGGTCTTTGGCTATATCTACACCAACGGACCTTTTGCACTAGCCCATCCTTCTGGTCTCCCAAAGCCATACTGTGGCACCGCCAAGTCCAAAATCCACACTGGCACTAGCCCAGCCCCTCCTCTCCTCCCAAAGAAAAGGTTTTTGCATTTAGGCAAGAAAAAAAAGCCGTTGCATGCTCCAGCCAGGAGCAACAGCTCCAGCTGTGGGTGACCAAAGACCCAGCGCTATGACAATACACAGCCGTCCCTCCATGCAGGCGGATCCATAATGAGCCATGGGAAATCTTCACTGACGGTAAAGGAAGATTTTCTATGTGGCAATATGGTCTGTTCATAACTTGCTATCGCTTTCACTCAGTTATAGCAAGTAATGAATACTTTACATTTGTTCCTTTATATCATGCTACAGAGTGTCACGTAGCACAATCTGAGAGTTGTGCAAAAATCACCATCTGAAATGAGATTATTCTGACCCCCCCCCAGTCTATAGCAACCTTTCGTGTTCAATTGTAACTGATAAGAATGCTGTAACTGGTAACTGCCCAGTGGACTGGAGAGTAGTCTTAAGGTATATTTACGTTCAGAAAACAAGCCTGTACAAAGCGTCTTCTCCTTATCCATGTACACAGAATTGTCTTCTGACTTTGTGACAGAACAAATGTGAGTTTCCTCCCATTAGATGTGAAGGGCACAACCGCTAAGCTGGAATTAACTGGATCTTATTTTACCTCGTGAATTATTGAATTTTCTATCCAAGTCTCAAAACCAAAATCTTTATTAGAATGGGTGAAACTGTTTTCTTCTAGAAAATAGGTTTTTGCTAAAAAAGGAAACCTTTAACATGAATATGTCAATTTGACTGGCATTTTCTTAAGGAAAAGTGAAAAGCCTTCTTCATAAGGGAAATTGCTTCATTCTAATCTTTTCGGAACAGGATATTTATCTCTTTTTTAATATTGAAGTGACCTTTCATTTTAAAGTTTATATTAATAGAAGTAAAAAGAAAACAAACTTTATCATGACAAATTTCTTTCCAATTGAAATATTTTATTTACAGCACTGTTCCTTACAATTAGTAATTGGAGACAGATTACCAAGAGAGAAAATAACTGTATCACATATTTTCAGCACTCTGTTCCAGGTATAACTGCAGTCTTAAAGGTCTCACCCACCATTCCTTGAACACCAAAAGCCTGAGAGCACTACAGAGCATGCAAGGAAAGCAGGCAATATTGTCACAGGCATCACACATCAGAAAACTGTTCCCAGGTCTGTCATCGTCTCTGAGCCTGACTGTAGGGAGGACAGATGACTTCCTTGTGCCTAGAGTTCCACAAATCCAACATAGAATTACTGATATTACTCTACTTTTAAGAAATATTTTTACTTTATACATAAGCCAGGCTTAAAATCTACTAAGTCTACTGCAAATTTTACCAAATGAGGTGCATTGAACTTCCTATTATTTTACCAAGTGAGGTTTAGTGAAGCGTCCACAATTAAGCACTATACCAAGAGGCATGATACTTATTCTTTGAGGATTTGTGCTGAAATAACTATGAGCTATGGGGCTGATGACATTCCAGAATTCACTTGTAATTACACAGAATAGAGGTAAAAGGAAGAAGTCATCACATCTCAGAAACCCTAGTAATTGTTTGGGATTTTGTGTAGCAGAAGCTACAGAGACTTGGGAAAAGCTACACAGAAAGATGTATTAAAAATGAACCTTCCCATCCATTTTCATTCTTCTTGCAGTTTTCATAAAACTCAGTCCATTGAACTGGTGCCAGAAAAATGGATTCATGAAACTTGAGTCTCAGCTCATTTTTAAGGATTTATTTTTCTATATATGTGTAAATGTAGAACTGACAAGGCCGAAGAACTGAGCTGAAACTCTTCTTTGATGCATCGATCACAGAAGTGGTGGGCCAGTGAGCTTCCAGGCTGATTCTTCCCACAGTTCCAGATCAAATGGATCCAGTTCATAAGTCAGGAAGAGTTATTCCTTTATGTATGTAGAAGATGAAGGCCACAAGAGCTACCTCTCCTTACTTGTCTCTCTTTATCTCTCCAAGTTTATAGAGTACCCTCTCATTGGGGTGGGCTTGATGGAGGGAATTGTCATCCTGGTGACGCACTCCAAATCATTCAGCAAATCTGGTTGTTTTCCTTGGCGAAGTGAAATTCTACCAGCCCCTTTACAGAGTTTTGTGCTAGGAAGGAACTCAGTCAAACAAAATGGAACTTCCATTTTCTGCTCAGGGCAAACAAAGCAAAGAAGAGCTTAACATCTCTTGCATAGCTGTATTGGGTCTGCATGTCTAATAAATATTAAAAACTGTACCACATATGGGCCTGAAGAAGCACAAGGGACAATTCTGTTGTACACGATGTTTTTGTGGCCAATCTTGTGCTTGCTGCATCACAATCTTTCAGCAGCTATAACAACAGAAATAATGTGCAAAGACTGGGAGAAAAAAAAATTTGAATGCATTAATCAGGCAAAAGTGAGTTAAATCATTAAATATGTCAGAATGTTTCCTTTGATAAGCTTTTCTGAAGATGGGAATTAGGAAACAGAGGACTAGAAAGATATCATCTTGGCATCATATTTTGGAAACATTGATTTCTCATATCTAGAACATACATTTCCACTACACTGAGTATATCAGTCAATGACTGCAAAAGACAGCAGGTTATGTATATGGCTATACCTAATACTTAAAAAGCTAGAAAAGACTACTTCCATAAAGTTTTTCTCCCCAGATTTTATCTTTGCACGTTTATTGTTTCTAAATTTGGAAAATACAGACTGAGAAATACATTTTCACTGACTAAATGTTTGTAGCAGGCCAGTTCTCTGCTAATAGTATTTATGGTCTTTTGGTTTAGTTAGGCTTTTGAGAAACAAGGTGATTTTGTTGTTATTTTACTCATGATTTGCAGTTTCAGCTTGAAAAAAATTAATTAGCACAATTCCAAGTTTGCTAACAAGCACAATATTTTGAGTGAAGAGTTATTTTCTCTACACAAAGTGTCTGTTTCAGAAATTACATTTTATTGCGTGATAACATTCTGCATTAGTTCTATTTCTCAAATAAAGTGTTGGAAGGCAGTCTGTCAGGTGACCCTGCAGCCAAAGAAAAAATTTTGACATTGGTCTCACATATTTTAATTATCTTAGAGCTGCTTTGTTTAAAACAATAAAAAAGATAAGCTGTCAAACTTTTCTACTTTTGAGAAAAGACAAAAAAACGGAGCTGGAGTACAAGAAAGGCAATTTCTAGGAAATTACGTAAATTGTAATAGGGTCATAAGCGATTGTTAAAAGATAAATATAAAGCTGATGAAAGGAGAAATTTTTTACACATGATGCGTAATTAACCTGTGGAACTTGCTACCACAGGATATAATTGAGGTTAAGAGCTTAAATGGGTTTAATAAAGAATTATACATTTACATGGATAATGAGAACTTAGACATGATAAAAATTTACTAGTGTATAAACCTTCGTGCTCAAGGGCAGAAGTTAACTGCTAACAGGTAGCAGCCCAAATGCCTCTAACAAGGTTCTATGACAATTAAATATATTCTGATTAAAACCTAGGTTTTAATCTTATTCATTCTACTGGTACACTACACTGATTTTCCTTTGTATTTGTCTGCACTTCTGTTCTGCTGCCTGTACCATTTATTTCCAGGGAGTGGCAAACATTTAGTTGTCCTAGTTTCTCCTAATATCCCCCTTGGTATGGAGAGAAAGAGAGAGCTCATTTTAATATATTCCTTCAAATCTAATTTGCAGCACTTTTGGAGTCCCTGCTGTATCATTATACTGATATCTAAATCTAATGCACACTTGAGAAAGGAGTTGTCAGGAGCTGATAACAGCAGTAGTCAAGATGGAGCAGTAATGTGGCCAGAGAAAACAGAAGAACTTGGAAGTGACAAAGATGACATGGGAATGCAGTATCAAGAGGACAAGGGGAGCTAAAAGAGTGAGAAAAAAATTAATGGATACTGGGAAAAAAGGATACCTATGTGAAGCTCTGGGGTCATGGATATCCCAAAGGCTACCTTCGACTGAATGAAAGACGATGGGAATAACTGCAGAGAAAAAACTGAATGGGGACAATATGAAAAATTTGAAAGCTGTTAATCCCACAAAAAAATTATGATTTTTATGAGAGCATTAGTACAGCTGCACAGACCAGATACTACACTTGTTTTGTCAAGGGATATAGCTTGCAAGATGCATTCATTAACGGGCTTTTGGCTGTTTTGCTAAAATAAAGTAGTGACTAAATACATTTGTTTGCCCTGAAAAGAATTCAGAACCTACATGACATACAAATAAGAGGTGCTTTGTCAAGTCAAGTCAGGCCTTGATGGATCTGAAGAAACAGAAGACATTTTCTCTGTGTCCAGATCCTAGAATATGTTTGTGCTTTGTGAATGAGAAAGAATTGTAGATCATGTAGTGATGGTCCTTGGAAGCCTTGCAGATGAAATTTCAGGTTAGTCTTCTCTGGAGACATGGCAAATATTAGGTACTACCTTGTTAAAGTTCGCATTGCTAGTATGACCAATGCATATGGTCTTCTAGCGATCTTACTTGGTAAAGAATCTTGTAAACAAACCCAAACCTGTTTTATTTCTATGTAACACACACATTTTCAATCCAGTTTAATGGGAGGAGGATGAAGACCTCATTCGCGAGCTTTTGACAGGAAATACTACATGACTATAAAGCAATGGAGTTGGGATGAAAGGAGGACTCCAAACACTTGACTGGAGAAACAGGGACTGCAGCCTTGATGAATGCAACGCAACTCAGTCATGCCTGCTGGGCAGGAGTGTCCTCAGGGGGAGTTACCGGGTGCCTGAAACATCTGTCTGTGAGACAGCTTCGTCACAAGGGGAAAACACATCCTGTGGAGGTTGAGAAACTGTGAGTATTGAAAAAATGTCTGCAATGCCGAATGTTAGTATTTAAAGATGTTATCTACATTTATCACATTTGTCACTTGCCATTAATTTAAATTCCTTTTATGCATCTGTTCAGGAAATAATTAGGATTTTATGCTGCAGCAAATATGCTTGTTCATCCACTAGTGCAAAGCAGAAGATTAATTGCATTACAATGGGAATCAGGACTACTGTAATCAGAGCTATAGCAATAACGGTGACAGCTGTCCTGCCCACAATACTTTGCTCCGGTAAGCTTCAAAACCAAGTATGGATGAGAAAATAATTAAACTCTTGACAAGGCAGGGTTATCCCTGTTCTTGTATGTGTAACCAGACAGACAACAACCAGAACAACAAAAGATCACACTAAAACTAACAAAATCATATTGTTCCAAAAGTTCTGTTAACCAGTTAATTGGCTATTTTATACACATAGCTTTATATACACAGATTCATCCTCTATATGAATCATTACATTTTATATGAAACTAACCTGAGTTCTCTTTAAATACCTGTGGTAAAATTCCAAAATGTACTAAGACATCGTAAGGCTATATTAATTTGGCAATAAAGCTCTAGAAAGCTGAAAAAATCTTCACTGCCACTAACCGAAAATGACATTGCAAAATTAGAGCCAAGACCAAAGATAATGAGTTGGAGAAAAGAGAGGCAGCAGAAAAACACTGTAAAACTTGCCCCGTGTCACTGTGTCTGGCTCAAGACAAAGAAACAGTGGGGTGATGGACCTCCACACCGCTCTTCAGCCCTAAGGTTGAAGAATGGCCAAAATTGTCCTTGTTGTTATAGAAACGGAAGAAACATGAGGTTACTCCTTTTCCCCAAATTAAACATCAATAACTTATGCAAAAGTGTCCCCTAAATGAGGGTCCTTGTGATGGCATTTATTTGTGGGGATTGACTAAACCTGCTGAAAAATGCAGGGAAAATGTTTAATCCAAACATACCAATCGTTTGTGATTAGCCAGGGGTTTTGTGCAATTAAAAACCTGTCTGTATCTGGGTGATTCATATCATTTAGTGCGTTATATCAAATAGGCTATTGATGAGGTGAGTTTTAGCTTATCAAAAGCTAGGATTTTTAGGGCTATTTTGTGATGTTCATAATGAGCTAAAATCAAATATAAATTGGCAAGATTCTTACAGGCTTGGCAACTAGAAATCAGCTGTAACACTCAAAGTACATTTGGTCTTTGGTGGCTGCAGTAATTATGGCCCCATTGCCCTGACTAAAGATAAAGCATTTTTACTGCCACCATATTTGCCTGAATAATTCTTTGCAGCCAGTGCAAAATCTTCTTTATTTAAAATTGTTGGTTGACTCACTTTGTGGGAGGTATCTGGGGCCAAAAGCAAAGAAGGTACTGCTCAAACTCAAAACTGGTGTCGTGGTTTAACCCCAGCCAGCAACTGGGCACCACCCAGCCACTCTCTCGCTCCCCCCCGGTGGGACGGGGGAGAGAATCGGAAAGGTAAAAGTGAGAAAACTCCTGGGCTGAGATAAAGACAGTTTAACAGGTAAAGCAAAAGCCGCGCACAAGCAAAGCAAAACAAGGAATTCATTCACCCCTTCCCATGGGCAGGCAGGTGTTCAGCCATCCCCAGGACAGCAGGGCTCCATCACGCGTAACGGGGACTTGGGAAGACAAACGCCATCACTCCTAACATCCCCCACTCCTTCTTCTTCCCCAGCTCTATATATGAGCATGACGTCATACGGTATGAAATACCCCATTGGTCAGTTGGGGTCAGCTGTCCTGGCCGTGTCCCCTCCCAACGTCCTGTGCGCCCCCAGCCTCCTCGCTGGTGGGGTGGGGTGAGGAGCAGAAAAGGCCTTGACTGTGTGTAAGCCCTGCTCAGCAGTAATGAAACCATCCCTGTGTGATCAACAGTTTCCCGCACAAACCCAAAACACAGCCCCACACCAGCTACTGTGAAGGAAATTATCTCTATCCCAGCCAAAACCAGCACAACCAGCCATATATCATGCTTTTAAAGTGGATGAATGCTTAAGAGATAGGTACAACTGTCAATGGGAGGATCAAGTTATTTCATGTCTAACATTGCTGTGGTTTTTTTTTAAGGATGATCAATTTATCTATACTGCAATTATCAGAGACTAAAAAAAAAGAAAATCATGAAATATGTAAAAAATGCCTTGAATTGACATAGTCCATTTGACTTTGGTGTGGTAAACTAAGTCTAAACAAGACGAATTTACTTCATGTGAATAAAAGGTGCTAGAGAGAGATTTGTATGAAGCACCTGCACAGCAGAATGTGATTAATGTGATCTTACCAAACATTTCTCATGCCTAGAATAGAGCAAAACAGTTTACAAAAGAAGTCACTGAAGAATAACTAATTAGCTATCAGGGCAAATAGGTTGGAAACGGATCTTGACTTTCACGATTAAGACTAGTATTACAGATACCCAATGAACTGCAGGGTGACAATATCTGCCCCAAAAGGGCATCTGACCATTCCAGATTGTATACTGAGGTATTTTTCATTCCTGTGCTGTAGTCACTCATTCATTCTGTAAACGACGTTTTGCGGCAGCTCAACTTCAATAACTGTTATCAGAAAAATGGATTTTCTTTTCCAGGGTGTGTTGAAGTGTTTAAATCTCTTTGGTCAATCTCTGTGTTATTATTCAGGATGCTGATATTGGCTGATCCTTCTCTATTTGATTATCGTTATAAGTCATCTCTCTCTCCCTCTCCTCGGGAATGAAATTAGGAATGCCTTTTTCTCCCCCTATAACTATTTATGACCATCACAGATAGATTTCTGCGGGGCTTAAACAGAAGCAATCATACATTTGCAGCCATACACAACAACCCCCCACCCCAAACTTGTGTTATGATGTGTACCTTCTTATACTGTCGCTAAAGTAGCCATACAAAAAGGAGGGGGAGGAGATTGTCTCTGTCTACTTGTAATACAGAGTCCTTTTGTATTGTAAGTACGAGGTATCTAATAGATCGGTACTCTACCGATGGGTTAGTAGCTTTGCTGCTGGCATGAAAATGCACCACAATTCCATGTGCTTTGTGGGATGATGCAGACTGAAGCAACATCAGAAGCAAATACTATGGTTGCACACATGAAATTAAGTGTACTCAGCACTTCACCCTGCCCCCTTACCTCCCCCCATCTTGCCAGGGTATAGCTGTGAACTAATAACGAATGCCCACAAATGTGGATCCAGTGACTGGAAACACTGCACTTCATCCCAATGCATTAGGTTTGGCTGTAAACAACTATTTCCAGGACTGTTACATGTCACGAAGAAATGGATATGATGACAAGCCCCGGAGTTGTGACCATATGGAGACAGGCAGAAGCAGCAGCAAAAGGGAATGTTCCTTTTGCACTACATTATTCGCACACTTTTTCTCAGTATCAAGATTCACTATAACACAGACGGATCAGATTTGCATGATTAGTTTTCTTTATGATACTTAGGGCTTAAAATTACAAACCTTTTATTGATTTTTAAGGCCAATAAAGTAGGATTTTATCATCTTAATCGGACCTCCTGTCTAACAGACCACTGAATTCCATCCAGTCACTCCTGAGTGCAGCCCAATAATTTGTGTCTTCATTGAAGAGGTGAAGAATGGACACTTTTCCTAAGTAATGTTTCACAATGGTTAATTACCCTCACAGCTAAAGATGCAGGCCATATCTCCAATTTTAATTCTTAAAATTATAGACATAATTTCTTGTTGCATATGTCTGTACTATACTGTGGACCTTCTTCACTATCTAGTATTTTCCTGTTGGTGAAGATGCTTTACAATTATTGATCACCTCTCAATTTTTTCCCTAATAAGATAAACAAATGAGCTCTTTTACTCTCTCTATTCCTTTCATTCTTCAAGTTCTATGTTTTGTTCACTATTTCCAACTGCCTCTCTCTTAAAAAAAAAAGTTTAGTATTACTTTCATGAGTGATAAGCACAGTACTAAAATAATTTATTTTCTTCTAGAAATTTCTCTTTCTTACATATCCAAAGTTTCTGTTTTCCTGTGCAATAACCTTACAGTAAGAAACTTCCAAGAGCTCAAACAAGTTTAAATTGCTGATTTTGGCCACTATTAATATGAACATGTTTACGTAGTAAACATATTGTCACAACCTGCATCACATATTAAACTCTTTTGAGTGTGCTGAAAAGGACCAAAAATAATTTGACAGAGAGAGAATAGTGGCTGAAATGCCATAATAACACTTCCCCTAAACTGTGCTTTTTATGAGTAACCAGCAGGATATCTGGCACTGCTCAAAGCATCTTTGAAGGTTTCTGCTGCGGAAGCTGCAAAAAATGAGATAAATGTAATGCAGAACAGTGGTTTTGCTGGAAAATACCCTTGTTTCACAAATCTACATGTCATCCTGATAGGAATATTCTTTCCAAAATTGCTTTCTGAAAAACTGACTGATAAAGCATACAAGAGCATCTGACTTCTTTTTTTTTAATTCCATTATCACCACGGGGAGTGTTGGCCACTAATGGAAATGAAGGCTGTTATGTCCAGCCGCAGCCTATGATTCCCACAGGCAAACAGTTGTAGGTAAGAGCCGTTGATAGCGTCCACAAAATAAAGTATATACATACTGCTAGGAGAGGGGGGTTTGGTTTTTATTTTAATGGTTTTTTCCATTTGTTTGAGCAAAGTCATTAATAAATATGTCTCAGAATAAGCTTGTGTGACTTCACTGTATTATGGAAGAGGGCCTGAGCTTGTTGGAAGCATTATGAACAACCTAGTAATCTTTAACTGGTTGACGGGCATGCCCATAGATAGGACAGAGGCCACCTGACCATTTTATTTTTGTATGCTTTCCTCATCTCTTCCTTTTTCTTTATTTTCTGCTCCCTAGTTATTGTTCAGAGTTCTGCCCACCTTCATGACATAGGGTTATTTATCAATATGTACGGGAATTTCTATCTCTATCCTGACTCCTGTCTCTGGACTACAGAGAAAGATGGATTGAACAGTGGCACAATGCCTCCAGCCACTCTTCTAGCCAGCTCTCTTGAATGAGGCATTCCTGGTGTCCGATGTAGTCTGAACTGACAAGAAGAAATTATAATTTATCACTTGACTGATGGAACAAAAATGCAGCATCTAGTCTTTGAGTCTTTTCTTGTTCCTATCTTCTATCCCATGACTTCCGTATGTGCAGTTCAGCACCTGGTCTAATGGGATTACTTTTGCTTTGTTGAATTCGGGATCAGACTTTGGTGAACAGCCTCTACACAGGGAAACATCTATTGCTGTTATGTAAACCCTTACCGATCATGAGAGAATTTCAGGATCTGCACAGCTCCTACGCTTTAAATTATGCGCAGGTATGCAGTTTTGCTTAACCTGATTCCAAAGAGTTGCCATTGACCTCAGCTCTTGAAGTCCATACTTGCAGACCCCACATTATAACACTGCTTTTACCTTTTACTGCCTTATACTACAGCAGAAAGATCTACCATTAAATATCACAGAAACGGTTTTGAAAAAGAATTCTTCTAAGGTAGACGCAAAGTCGTTTTTTCTAAATTACTACACAACTCGCACAACATTAGAGTTAATTTCAGATGTGTTTGCAGTCCTGTTTATTAAAGGCAGAAGTTGTCCCCTCTGTAGATTGGTATCATATATTCTGTTTCAGTGGCTCTCAAGAAAAGAGAGAGAATGGGATTAGGGAATATTTATCTCCTGCCTCCATTGCTTTGTATTCTGGCAGGGCACTTCTGTATTAGTCAAGGCCAAGACAGTTTCCAATCTCACACGTAGTTCTGATGGATTGTAACGCTGCAGGAAATGTTACATTACCAATAATGGTTCCTGTAAAAGTTTATTTGATGATTTTCAGTTTCAAACATCAAAACAAATTATATTAAAGTTAGGTGTTGCTTTCTAGATTATATTCAGAACCACTAGATGGTGGTATGCACTAGACCTGAGGAAAAGTACACATAGGGACTGATTAATGTGTTCCTCCGCTGTCTGAACAGGAACTTTTTCATTCCTCACTTTCCAGTCTTCTTCTGGCTAACCTTTTTCCTATCAGATGTTCATTTAGAAGGTTGATTGAGACAACTATAAATCTCAGTTGAGGTTTTTCCCCAGTTTATTGACTGAGTTTGCATGACAATAAAATCTCATTTTGAGATAAATCTGAAAAGCTAAGGAGATGATGAAAAGTCAGAGAAGACATACATGCATGCAATGAAAAAAAAAATAATTATGTACAGCTTGACTTATGGTATCTATAAAAACTTTAGTAAGTGTCATTAGATGTAAATGTTTTCTACATTTTTAATATTAAAATTATTAAATGTATTAAATACAGATGATCCAGTGACCAATCTTGTTTAATTACTAGGGTAGGACCAATATATTCAACAGCATTTTAGGAATTCATGTTTACAACCTTCTTGGATATCAAGTTTAACTTGTCTGTTTCTTCATACTAAGTTAAAAGACAAGCAAAGCTATATATAACTGGCTAATATACCTATCATTTGGGACATGGATTTTGGTCATCCCTCCCCCCTAGACTGAATTGTAAGGGAGATGTATAAAATGAAAATCTGGGATTCTTTTCCACCAACACCCAGTTGGAGTTTAAGACGCTCACACAGCAAATCAGTGGTAGAAGAAGAAATTGCAGGACTCTGAATCCCCAGCTACCACTGCTACATGGTGATGTTACGTTTCTTCAGCCCTTATATTTGTCCTCTCCTGCTGCCTATTTTTCCTTGTTCATCTTTGTTTCTGTCAACCTCCATCTAGCTGATTTGGATCTGCTTCTTGGCTCTGCCAACCCATGTAACAATTCTATACAGCTCAGTAAAAGACAGCAAGTTAGAAGTCTGAGCTGCAGAGGAAAGCTGTATGCTACCACAGCAATATAAGAAAGTACAGAGATCCATAGTATATTGCACTTTCAATTTCAGAGAGCTATATCACCAGATAAGATGACGAGAAAAATGAAAGAAATCATCATTCTATTTTTAGAAAACTCAATGATAGAAAATTGATAATACATTGAAGCCCATTTAGATAAATGTCTTGTAATAGTAAACCTGTTAAAGAATAAGTGTCATTTATGCCACTATTTTTTATTATTATTTTCAATTTCAGATGAATTCTTTCAAATGAACAAGATACAAATCAATTGTTGTAAATGACATTTGAAAAATTAGGAGCAAACTTTAATGGGAATGAAAAGCTTTTGTATTAGTAGAATGATGTTTAAGACTCTTAATTTATTCCGCACTAGTTCTAGGAGAAAAAGCGTGTTTGGCATTCAGCCACAAAACGTAACTTGATTGTGTGTGACACAGTGCCTGCTCATTAGAAGATGGAAGGTAGAAGAAAGCTCAACATGGGGAGAAAGAAAACAGTCTAGTGATGCTGTTGCAGCGTAAGTGATGAACTCACACCTTTGCTACTGGTATTTTCTTTAATTCTATGGGATAGATTTCTTTGCCCAGCCCTCCATCTTAATGATGTGAGCTGCCTAGCTATATTACTGTATTTTGACAGCTATCGACTTGTAGGAAACTGTGATGCAGTGTTGTAGCAACAAGGCAGCAAAGCTCAATAAGCCATATTGTAGTGGGAGAGGATAATTTCATTTTGAAACAAAACTAATTTCACCAACTACCATTCACACATTTATACCCACCAGCACTACACGTGTGCATCCAAATAGCCTGTCCAGCAATCATGAAACCAAGATTGTATCCAAGTGATCTTTACACCATTTCTTGTGATAGAACAGACAACAAGGGATGTCAGCTAGTAAGACTTTACAATCTCTCCTGCTTTTTTTAGGTTGGTTAATCCCTAACCAGGGGGTGATCAGTCTCTCCATCCTGTCCACTGATGTGAATCATCAGTGTTTATTCCCTGTCTTTTCTCTCCCCTCTGCCAGGATCTTGATGACCTGCTAGTGTTGGTACCATCAACACCTGCTATTCTCCTTAGCTTCTCCCTGCTACCATTTTCTTCAGCGCCTTCCACACCCAGATTTTTCCATTCTCCATTCATACTTATCCTAACGCTTGTATTACAACTGTCCACAGACCAACAGCCCAGGGAACGGCTAACTGCCAGGAGGCTGAAAGAAAACAGTGACAAAGAGCAGCAATAACACACTATGGTGTTAAAGCTGATGGAAAATTCTTCTTAACGGACACCAATCCATCCTAAACTTCATGGAGAATAACTGTTTTATTCAGATGAATCAGAAAACTAGGACACAGTGAGGTGTATTGTGGCAGAGCTACTAGGTTTGGTGCAACTTTTTTCAATCTCAAGAGTGCAACCTCTTACAATCTCAGGGTGGGAGTTTATTGTGCTCTTACCACTCATACAATAGGTATAGGTAACTACAGTGGAATGGTTAAAAAACGTTTTTTAAAATAAATGTGTTCATACAGTTTCAGTGTATAATCCTTTTACCATAAGCCTGCTGTAGTTTTATATGAATGCAGCTTACAATGGTACCATAACAAGACTTCCCAATTCTTTTCAGATTTCCTTAATGGGCAAAAAGGAGTTGGATCATCAACGAATATTTGTCTTCCCCTTACATTGCTCTCCATATGAAGCCTTGTTCCACACGCAAATATGACAAGCATTCACTGTTTTCCTGTTCTGTAAATCCCTACTGAATTCATAGTTGTTTCAAATGACATAAAAATATGGTTTCCAGTTACGTTTTCTCCTTGAAGTGTCAAAATATATCATGAGGAGTAAAGATGAATCTACTCTTCCTCTTCTCCTGCATCACGCTTGACATCACATGATGAACCCACTATATAATGAGGAACAAAGGGCCAGTCAGGACACATCAATCAGCTCTATTGCCAGTACCAGAGTATCATACATGGTAGACTAGACCTTTAACCAGCTACCATGCTTCCCTTGTTCAAAACGAATGATGACATATCTGTAATGCCAGTTGGGAACAACATGACATTGTGTATTTAATACTATCAGTAGTCAAAACGGGGAAACTTGGACTGGGTTTAGCAAGATTTGTTGTTATCTATCTGACAAATTTTTTCTACACCTATGAAATAGAGTAGATCTTTTCATTTTTATTATCGGAAATTGTGGATAAAGCAGTGTATATATTTGGCATATTGGTGATGATTAGACTCAGATGACAGGTGGTTTCACACTCCCTCTTTGTGTTTCTTTATATGAGAGTACAAATATAAATAAAGGCTTAAGGCAAAAAAAAGTTCATTTTCTTCAACTGAGTGTGAATCAAGGGGGAAAGAGTGAAAATTTGAAGTATGTACTGGGACAAATCATGGAGAAAATTACAGCTCTAATGAATTACTGAAGTTACAGTTGGGAGTTATCTTGAATGGTTAATAAATCAAAAGATAATTTCTAGGATAAGGATGCGCTCATCCTCAAAGCACTGATTCTGTTGACCCACACAGAAAGCTGAAATATCCGGAAAGCCCAAAGTGTACATTTAGAAGGCTTTTGCGAAACACTTTGTCACCTCGACTGATGGCACAGAGGAATGGCATGAATTATTAAAGTGGAACTTGGTTTGCTAAATAATTGTGTTGTGGGGGTTTTTTTGTTTTTATCTCATTTTGTAACTGTTTCCCTAGAGTCCTTATTTGGGGGCTGTATTTTTGAAAGACTTTTATGCTCAGTCAAGCTGTAGAAAGCCTTTTAATTAAACATAAATCACTTTTGCTTGTATGTATTTGTATCAGCACTGTGGACAAAGATCTGTGCGTGTCAAAACAAGTGTAGAAAAAGCATCATAAAATAGTAAGGTTTGTCCACCTAGCATTCTCTGACAAGGTGCTACTCCAATGCCTCTTTGGTGGAAATCTGTAAAAGCCTGATTAGCTCCTCGAAAGTGTTTACTGCCTACCAAGGTCACAAGGATAGGAGAGCAATTGCAATAGCAAATGGGCAGCAGTTGAAAACAATGAGCCAACAATTCAGGAATAATAGGAAGCAAAGGAGCTGCTGGGGATGGGATTAATATGAAATATTGGAGTCAATCAGGGTGCTACAGGTGCAGTACAGGGTGGACAGGACAAGTCATTTTGTAAGCTCAAGCTCCAGGAACTCTTGAAAGCACTGGTGGAAATGAGAAATCAACAAATAGATCACATCACCTTATAAATAAATTGCTTCCTGTAGTTTTATTTCCGCTACTTTGTCCTGGCTTCTTGTGAATATCTGATATAGGTCCCTATGGGACTATTCCACAGTCTAATAAAACTTCACTATTAGAGTGTATTTTTTGATGAAATACGTTCTAATTTTTCTTCCCTTTGTGTTTAACCCAGTAGATCAAGCTAATATTCCTGTGTTGATCTCTACTGATGCTCAGTGTTTATCTTTACCTTTATCCAAATCACATACTCATTTTTTAATTTTTTCATTGAAAATTGTTCAGGCAGCAGTTCTGGTGTTATGAAGATCTGGACACCAAAAGCTGCAACCTATCAGTTAGCATCT
>VZTQ01007847.1:46876-97906 GCA_013400755.1 Pelecanoides urinatrix | reverse complement strand
AGGGGGGAAGAAAATGGAAAAAAAGGAAAATAAAGAGAAACTTAGTTAACAATTTATATAAGATCCCCAGCAATCAAATTCAGTGAAGTCACCCAAGATGTACTTGCATGCAAATTTTCACTAAATAAAGATGAAATTCATCATGTTTGGCTTCTTATGTAAAAGAAGTCAACATTTTCCTGTAAGTTATTGTTACTTATTTTAATTAGAGTATAAATCTTTTATAAAGATACTTGAAAAAGTGAGTTCTAGCTGACAAACTAGCAAATTGATTTTTGGTTTTCCAGCAAATTGATTGCTGGCTTTGTTTGGTCACAGTTTTTTGATGTCTGTTAAGACAACCAATGTTAAAGACGAGAAAATTAAGAAAATAAAATGAGAAGATGAGAGCCATTAGTTAGACAGTTTTTTCAGCGACTGACGCATAGATAAAGGGGTAAGGAGATCCACTTTTATGCTTGGCTGAGCTAACAGTTTCCGGTAAACCCTAGAAAATATAATTTAAAGAAGCTTTCTATTTCTTGGGCATTATGAGACTAAGTTCATCATGGATTGTAATGCCTTTTGAGATCATCTGATTTATAACTTTATAAAAATGAAAAGTATAATTAGAACTTCCAATGATTTTTGAATTGAAAATAAAACAACCTTTCTCATGCCAAGCCGTTGGGGTTTTTTGGCTTTCTATGAATTTGAAATGCTCAGTGTTATGGGTGTAGCCTCACCAGGCACTTGCAGGATTAGATCCAACCTCATTGTACTTTAATGGGGATACCTCTTTTTTATGTGGTTCACAGTTCCCTAGGTTATATACGCTGACATTTCTCACCAGTTAACAGAGATTGCTTGAAGTGAGGCTGTTCATCCAATGATTCCATTTTATATAGTAAAACATGAGAAAAATAATATTTGCTATAATTACAATAATACTCATGTAGCTTGCTCTCAGGCAAAGAGTAGATGTGTTTCTCCCTACTCTAAAATATCTGGTTCATACTTCTGCCTCCAAATAGAAGTTAAGATTTTAAACAAGACTTTATATAGCATCTCTGTGGCTTCTGCAAATATACTGGCTTCTATTGAAAGAAAAATCACCTTGAACAACAATTACAGGTCTAATTCCGAAGCAGTCTTGCTGAAAGCATTCCACCCTGTGAAATGCAATGCATTGAGTAATTATGCTGAGAAAAATTACTGGAAAGGCTTTACTTAACCTTTTATTCATACAATCAATTGCAGCCAAGTTCTCCAATTTTGCTAATCCCTCAAGTTCTGCTCACATAGTGCATTCATATGCTTGGGATAACGCCTCTGTGATCTGAAAGTATGCCATCCCTGGTGAGTACAAGTGTGCAAGTGGATTCTGGCTTCTTATTCTAAACATCTTGGCAAGACCATGAATGTTAATATTGCATGAACAATTGTAAACTTGGAGGCGATGACTGTTACAGGGCAAAACCAGGTGGAGTAGGAAAAAGCCTCTCTGTACATAGCAGGTGATAAATAATAAATTACAACAAAAATCATAGGAATACTTTGTACAACGTTAATGCCTCTTCCTTTTCCTTCTCCCAATTCAACAAGCCCACATGCCAAAAAACAGTCAATTAAGCTTTGCAATGCCATCAAAGTTCACTCTGCACTCTCCCACAAGAAAAGAATTATCCTTATTACAATCATTTTTATAGCTGGAGCTATAAAAGCTCTGCTCTAACAACGTGCCATTCTCTAACCGGGTTTCCTCTTATGCTTCTCTAAGAAGTTATAGGATACTGCAAAATATAATGGTGAGTATTAGTCAAATTCTGAAAGTTTCTACTTGTTTGAGCAAGAGTATTTATTTGCAAAAAATACTTAATTTTGCATGGAAATTTTATACAGCATGTGCAGCTCACTTAAAACATTATCTCCATTTGAACTACCCAAAGTCGGGGCAACTGTTCCCAACTCAGAATTGTAGTTCTTTTTAATCACCAGATGAGAGATAAATTTTTGATTTACTATTTTATCCAAAATTTTGCATATGTATATCTGCTCCCTGAAAAAATAACCACAACTTCTCTGGAAATTGTAATGTTTGAAAAGTTCTTGGGTTTCTATATATAAAATAATTGAGCCAATTATAGAAGCATTGTCTGTTTAGCACTTGTTGACATTTGAGAATGTCATTGTTGACTTTAAGAATCCTCTGTGATGTTTGAATGTAGAGTAGAGCAGTTGCCACACATCATTGCCACAGTTAATTGCCCTAGAGGATGACTTCTAAGAAGAGGAATGAGTTAAAATATTGCTTTGGGTTCTTCATTTAAAGGTTTCACCTACAGCCAAATGGCCGTTCACAAACTGAATGAGGCAATAACCTGAGGTAAACACCTTTCCAGAAATAACTGAGCATCTACCGGCCTTGTGCTGCTGATCAGATGAATCTTGTGAAAGACAGCTCTTGAAAGAAACTGCAGGAGAGTCAGAGAGGGAGGGGAAGGCAGACACAGGCACCTTGAAAAAGAGATTTAGGGAAGTGCTGTAGTAATTGTGCTGTGCGACCGCCAGGACTCTGACAAAATGGCATTTTTGCTCAGGACTGTTTCTTCTCTGTCCAGATGACCAATAAATGCCGCTTTGTGTAAAAATATATTATGCCCAGGTGATATCCACATGTCTGGGAAGGCTTCGGTTCTCTTTGCAGAGCCTGGAGGGATCACCTAATTAAGGAGCTCAGGTCTACCCATAGAGTCAAAGTAGTTGGGTTGGCACGTCCTTACACAGTTATAGCTGAACTGGGGTAACCCATGGAGATGTTGAACGGTTTGTGAATAGAACAAAACACTCAGAGGTGCAAGTCTGTGACAGTCTGCCATATGTAGGAGAAAATATGTAGCTCAGGTTTGCCTTTGACGTCAGGATCATTCTTGGATCCTACGGGTGAGCTCCTCAGGAAGCCTGATAATAAATTTAGAACAGCTTCACTTTAGGGCGTTCTTTGTCTGGACACACTGGCCTTTTACAGAGTGAAGCTGGACATTAATTTCATCATTATGGCATGGCGAGCAAAGTTGCAAGGGAAATCAGTGCCAGTTAGGAAAAAAATGCATTATCACTTAGCCACAGTTCTATTCCTGTGTTTCTTCTTGCCAATTTCTGAAAGGTAAATCCAATTTGACTGTTTTTCAAGTTAGAGGAAGAAACTAGTACTTTAAGCTTTAAGGTAAATATTTTATCTTTAGACAATTCCAGACTAATAATATCAACAAAATAATGTGTCTGAGCACCTAGAACTCAGTCTTAACCCTAGAGAGGGCCAGATCATCAAGTAGAATAGTGCAGCAAGTCTTCCTTTCCCTATGATCATTTATGCACCTTTCTCAGTAATAATACCCTAGCCATAGCCCAGATGCAGTCTGCCAGAGAACACACGCATTTTATAAATGAAGTGGTCACTTGTGGGCAAGTGAAAGCAAAAGATGATTTTTTTAAAAAATCAGTTTAAGATGTAAGATTTCTTTCTCATCGCACACTGAAAATTTGGAATTCATGGAACCTGAATCTGTATTAACTTGAGAAACACAATGCATTCTCCTGGTGGTAGGAAAATCAATGCAGACTGATCATTTCATTTTAAGTATCTATGATTTATAACTTATGGATTTAAGGCGGGGCAGCCAGCAAAATGAACATCCCAGATTTCTTCCACCTCTGTCAGGAATATTAACACATGACACCTCTCTGTCTACAAATTTTAGTTGGGTCTGTAAGAAGCAGATATGTGCATGGCACCAAATGGGGAAGAATAAGACTGGCTGAAGGATTTTCCATCTCTTTCACCCTTGCCCTTCTTCCAGTTTTGATGTATGGCTAATGTGGGAACACAGATCCCGAGACCCTGTGAAAGGTGATCTGATCTTATGTTGACAGCATTCCTGCTCTGAGTGGGTTGTTGGTGGACTAATTGACCTCTAGAGGCCCCTTTTGACAAGTATTTCCCTGATCCTGTGATGCAATTCTATTTCTGACATTGACTTCCCAGCATATTTTTTCTTATCAAAATTATGAGTAAGCAGGCATGGCCTCCAATATTTGCATTTAATGGAACTAAACTGCTACAATTGTTGCAAAAGGAAGATCATAAACAAAAAACTTTGGAACATATTTTCTCTTCCCACTTCTTGAAATAATTTACCTATTTCTTTCTCTTCTGTTTAAAGTTGTTTCAGCTGGGCAAAAGGACTAAAAGAAATAGCTCATCAGTGCCAGCTAATCATCACCACATGACTGGCTGCCAGCAAAAGAGTGCTGGCAAGTAGCCCCATAAGATGAAAAGAGGTAATAAGGAAGCTTCAGCTGAGATGCAGAATCTCATCAGTGGATATCCTGAAAAACTGATTAAGGGTTAGTTGTAGCAAGGCTTCGCTAAATGTTTTTAAAATTATACACGTAGTCCAAATATTTCCTAAAAGCTTTTAGAAACCTGGGGTTAAGTGTTTATTCTGGAGTCCAGAAGCATCAGGGTGGCTACAGGTGTCTGTAGTTTGCTCTCCCATTGAGCTCCCTGATGATGGGCTCACTCGGAGGCCATCCTTGATGGATCTGCTAGCTGAGATGTGTTAGAGGATAAATCCTCATCTAAATCCTCTAAAATGACTGAGGTCAGAATATTCCCTTTTTCTTGCAGAATGGAGTTCCTGAAGGTCAGAGATGGGTGTGTTACAACAGGTCTGATTTTGTCACAAGTTGCTGTTTTAGCTCATCGTGTCTGACCAAGCTACATTCAGAACAGCTTCAGTTCTCAAACAAAACAATTTATTTGTTTGTTCACTCAAGCGTATCCTTCATGTTTTGGAGTTAATGCTTCTGAGTTTAAGATCTGACAGGCCCATTTATGAAGTTTAGCTGTCATGAGCATGGCCCGTGTTTGTCTTCAGAATTATTACAGGTGGTTCCTATACATATCATTACATATGTCCCATTAAATGGTACCTGGGGGAAACTAATCACTGTAGTCCTTTCTGGGTAGGTAGGCCCATTCAAAGTTTCCAAGGTGGTGTACTGTTCTTGAGCTAGAGGAACACAAGAGAGCAGAGTAAGACAGAATCACTAAGGTTGGAAAAGACCTCTAAGATCATCAAGTCCAACCGTCAACCCAACACCCCCATGCCCACTAAACCATGTCCCTATGCACTATTAATGGAAACATGAAAAAATGTATGAAAAATATCCAAACTGAGCAAAAATCAAGGGGATAAAAGTATCTTTTTTAAAGCTATGCAGCGAGGTTTGATCCTGAACCTTTTATTTATACGTATGCATGTCTACATATATATATATGCACACTTGTACACACATGAAAAAAAGCTCAGAATAGCTCTAGGTTTATTAATGAAGTTTGGGAGGTTGAGTCCCTTTCTCTAATCACTTGACTATTTGCTGTCTACAGCGAGAAAGTTTTTTTAATATATTGAGGAGTTAAACCAAGAGCAACAGGAGTCTCCCAGGGAAGCACGGACTCCTGCATGGTCAGAGCTTCACACGAGTTGTATTAATGCACATTCCAAGTTGGAAAAACACGTAAGTTGTAGCAATGTACATTCCAAGTTGGAAAAAATAAATCTGTAACTTGGTTTGTAGCTTTGCAAAGACAAACTTCTACTTTTTTTCTTTTTTTCTTTCCAAGCAAAGGTTTCAACTGAGATCAAAAAGCTGCCAGATTAACACCAATTTTCAGAGCTTTTTGAAAGTTTGTTGTCCAGATTTGCATTTTCCCACCCAAGATTGCTACACATCAGAATTTGTAGGTGCTTATCCAGCTCCATAGCATCCATCAATTTATATAACTGTTATGAATGTTTTGGATGCCTTAAAAGTGGCAGACCAATCTTTTGCGTAACCATATCTTGCAGAAAATTAATTGTATTATTTGGTTTGTGGCAATTTTTTAATTGCAAATTAATTAGTTCCATCTGGTCTGTAATTTTCCACTTAGCAGGTAATAACTTTTGAAGCATCTGTTGCTTCTGAGACAGATAAGAGAGTATTGAGGATAATAATTCTTACCCCTCAAAGTTATCTGGTTAGGCAGTGGTGATTCTTTGAGACTTTTTAAAATGAGATCTTCACTGTACTGAATTCTAAATGTCTGCATTTGCCTTAAGTGCTTCTGGCTCATTACTTGCTGCTCTACTTGCTGCTGATTAATGCAAGAAATTTTTAAAGCTGGAGATGTTTGATTGTTATATTTTTAATTTAAAATCGACTGACTGATAAACCTGCTTTCTATACGATTTTTCTATTGATGAAGAACCTTTCCTACTGTACCTGGTGTTGAGGTACAGTTGAGGGGGAAAAAAATGTGTGTTCCCCAAACATAAATATCCTTGCCCACAAATAGTAAAGTTAAATTTTACAACAATGTCTCATCAAGGACTTGGTACAGCTCCTGAAGAAATGGCAAACTTCTGTGGAAAGAAAGTAGGTTTCCTTTTTGGCTTTAGTAATGTACATATCCTCAAATCTCTGAGATAAATTCAGACCTTCAGTGATCAAGTCTGTCAATTCTTTCCAAAACCACTTGGATTTTCTGTGTTCATAGATGTATCTTGCTTTTACATCTCTTTTGTAACTGGTATTGAGAACCTGCTCTAGTAAAACGGTTGCTGTTAGCATGTATATGGCAATGCATCCTTTTGACCGGAAATTTTGTAACATGGTTATGACTCCATATTTGTTGTAGGCAAATCTGGCCACTGATGTTTATTCATTTTATAGGTTTAGATGCACGGTTGTTTAGGAGTTCTCTCCAAAGCAGACTAAAACTTGAATTTATGGAGGCATATTTTCTACAAGTCTGGCAAGTATCCCTCTTTTATGCTGTCACATATATTTCTTAACCCTTGTTTGATCATGTTTTCAAATATACCACAAATTAGTTCATCCTAACGACTGTTCCTATTCACAAAAGTGATTTTTGTTTTTGAGGTCTATGACATGAGAGTCAATTGGTTCACTTGATGGCTTCTCTCTTGCAAAGAAAATAACTTTCCCAAAATGCCATTCTTACCAAGATGAAAGCGTTCATTCTATGTTTTGAATGTCAGTGGCTGGTATTATCCTGGCTCTAATGAAATGTATCATAAAACACCAGTGCCTCTCCAGTGCCTTTGGCATACAACAACAGAAGGATTAATTTATGTCTCTGTTCACTGTGCAGTATTAAGGCGCTTGGGAAACCAGACTGATAATTTAGGTCTCACCAAGATTCCTACGGACACATGTACAAGACTTAGTTACAGAGTACACTGGTGCTGCATTGCAATAAAAGGTGCCACCAGGAAAATTCAGACTTTTCTTTATTTCTCTGCCAAATTCCTTTACAGGTGTCTTGATTCCCTCCTTTACCATAGAGTTCTCTTCTGACACATTATCAGAAGTTTAGTCAGAAGCAAAACTGTACGTAAACTCACGTTTGACTCGATCCACCATACAGAGCATATTTTTGTCACAAGAGAGTGATGCGTAGTCACTGACACTAGCGATCGCTCTTACCACTCGATTCTTACCTCATCTCATAAATCTAGACAAAAGTGTGTTGGATCCAAAAACCCACACCAGAAACCCCTTTGTCTCAATTGGCATTGCTTGGTTCCTCTAACATCATTCACCAGTATGATTTAGGATTAATAACACATTAAATTCCTTTCACATCTTGGGACGTAGTTTCTACCTCCGCGAGGCAAGGCATTTTGGAGAAGCTCATGTTTTGGTTTCTCATGCTGTTTGCTTTGACCTTATTAATACTTCTGAAGTAGTTACAGTTCAGCACAGCCAGACCGTAGCCCGTGTCAGATCCTCAGTTTAGCAGCATTTTAAAGCAAGTCTGGACATTTTTCTCTAATATGCACCACTGCTCTTTCCATCAAAACCCTTGAGCCTCGGTAAGATTGCTGACCTAGAGCTAGTTTGCAGTGAGCTGGATGGTGTCTGTATCCCATACTGCCACCTTCAGCGTGAAAATAGCTCTGCTTAGGTATTTGCGATTTTTTCTGAGCAGCTTGACTCTTGCAGAGATGATGTGAACTCTTACCAGTACGGAGAGCTGATGAAAATCTCCTTTTTCCCATTTGGTGAAAAACCTGGGGCAAGAAAACCAACACTTTGTTTCCTGTCTCATACTGGTGGTTGAAATATGTCACACTTCTTGTGTGAAATCATGCTTTATGAAAAAAGACTACATAAATGTCACAGACCAAATTATTTCCCTTAAGTAATACCATTTCTTTTGTCAACACCGTCTATGCACAGCTGAGCAACTGATTTTCAGAAAAAGCGCATGTGAAATCAGAATCCAAACAGAATCATGAACGTTAAAGTATGAAGCAATTTATGCAAAACCGTAAGAGTGGGTTTTTTCCGATGGGGAAAAAAAAACCAAAACAACAAAAAACCACACCTCACTTCAGTTTGGCCAGGAAACATTAAATTAGCTAAACAGGGATTTGAATGCAAAGGTTTCATCTAGGAACTTTTCTGTCCAGGCAATTACTTTGAATGAACAGCATTCTTGGAGGTCAAAACTGAGACTGCACATCATGCCAAACAACTGCAGGAGTCCCTTCGTTCTACTGAAAGTGATACGTGGAGCAATACGCACTCAGGTGAATCTAAAATGCTCTCCAACCCACTCCCATTTCCCTACTGCCTAAGCAGGTAAAAGTGGATTCATTAAAGACCATTTCCTAATGATAAGAACTATCTACCTGAAGTATGGTGGAAGTGACATAAGAAAAGCCCACAGAACACATTTAAGCAAGGTATTTGGACAAAATGTTTGTAGACTTGCCAAAAACTGAAAAAGAGCTTAAAATTGTTCAATAAGCACTTTTTCAGTACAACTACTTGTAACTAGAACAGACAGAAAAACTAGTATTTGCGAATTATTTGCAAACAACAGTGTGGAATGGGAAAGAGCAGCATTTTGGCCGAGGCAAGAAAAATGCTTAGTTGCTTTAGAAATATTCATAAATCAGCCTTTGTCAAGGGAAAACCAATAATCATAATTTCTATGGTAATGTAAATGTGGGAAGTACCTGAAATGAAAGGAAATTTGAATTTTGCCTCTCAGGAGATAACCGACTAATGTGTGGAAAAAAAACCCACTATTGTTTTTTTCTGGGGTATACTGTTTATAAAGACAATGTGTCAGACATTCAGTTATTCTGATCTGTTGTTTTAATTTTTAAAGATGACTCTGTTTTGCACATGTCTTCTTTGATAAATCACATTATCTCGTGCTTGTAAGCCTTGCTCTTCCTTCCCAACTGGCTGCTTTATTGACTTCTTTTATTTTTGTTGCATGATGTGTGAAAACAGGCTACAGCCTGTTCCTGGAAGGACAAGCAGCTCCTTGGGATTCACTCAGATTTTATCACCCTTCAGAACAAAAACCATCCTTCCAGCTGCACTTGGAAACACGGGGTTTGGGTGCTGTTCTGTTGACTAAAGGTATATAATTTGCTCTAAAAATAGAGCATGTACGTAAGAGTGAATAAAAGCAGGGCTCCCTAAACAGCAATACTATTTTCTCTCTGTAGAAGCAAGAGGCCTGGCTTTTCAGCAGGCTGAAATAGGACAGTAGGAGTGCAGATCTTAGTTTCCATTGATGAACTCAACTACCAGGGAAGTAAACTTGATTACTGGAACTTCTTCTCGTTCAATTTAAATCTCCATTTCTATTCCCAGTTAATATTTTTACTGCCTTTGCCAATGTTCTTTTCCTTCACCTTTGGACCCTGCAAAGGCTCCAGTCTCTCCTTTGGAGAGTTTTCATTGTTAGCAGGCAGATAACCTTAGACACTCAAGGATTTTAGCTTCTTTTGAAGGACGCTGTAGTCAGCTCCCTTAATACCTCTGGCTGAATGACTGAGCAGTTTGTCATGTCTCATCTAATGGTTGCGCACACTCTGAACACACGGTAACAATGTGCTGCGCTCTTAAGCAATTACAAAAATACAACCAGCAAGCATGGCCTGCATTTCAGGTTGTGATATTCAGTGGAGCTTAAGGCTCATCTGCCCATAACTGATGACTTTCTGGTGTATATTGGATGTCCAAAGTGTCCTGAGGAACGTTGGGGGCTGCCGGGCTGGAAGGTGAGGTAGCTGGGTGACATATTCAGGGTGCCGCTCGGCATGTACCTTCTGAGATGAAGGTAGATAACTCCAGTTATTACATGAAGAACGCTGTTGCCATGGAGAACAAATATCAGCTCAAACCATAGTTAATGGCTAAAAACCTGAAACTTTACAATAATCCACTGTGTGGGGTCAGGATCTCTTTAAAGCACAACTGTATTTTAAATAGAACTGAGCACCACGGCTGGTGGATTTTCTGCTACTAACCAGTCCTCAAAATGCTACAAACCCTAAGGTAGATTGTAAGACTGCACTCCGTAACTACTGAAATGTTTATTGTGCATGTTTTGGAGTTCAATAAAGTAACTGTAGCTCTGCTTAAAGGCCAAATTTCTACAGAACCTGAGGACACCTCAGCAGAGTGTCTGTGCAAGTCTACTTAAAGCCCATGGCAAAATCCTGAGTTCATCCTCTGAGTTTATAAGAAAGTCATAAACGGAGTGTCTGTCTCGAAACAGTACATCTCTCTGAAAACAAAGACGCCTTGAAAGAGTCTGAGACACACATCCACCCAAAGAATTTCTGTGGGCGCAGAAATGCTTTGCTCCTGGAAAACTGGCAGAGGTAACAAAGCTGTCTCTTATGCCGGTTACCCCCCAGATTGGGTGAGATGGTCAGCAGAATGCCTCTGCACTTTGATTTTCTGCATGAAAAGGTCTTTTTCTAGAATTTAGGCTCTAAGCAGAAGACAAATTCTGGCTGCCTGGCCCTCAGGGTGTTTGGGGCTAGGATTAGCTCACAACAGTCACCATTCTGCCTCCTGTCCAGTTAGAGCGAAGGGTCACGGAGCTTTAGCTTCAGAGGTCAATTCAGATGGAATAGGCTAAGGGGCACGAGGTGCAGGATTAAACAGTAGACATAAGGAGCATCCTTTTGAACATCATGGGCAGAGCAGCGGTGGTAGCCCAAAGAGACAGAGCGGATGAATGGGAAAAGATCTTGTGAGTGAAGGCAAAACAACAACAACAACTCATAATCAGAAGGAAAAAAAGAGTTTGATACAGCGGAAAAGGAGTTAAGGGAAGAATACAAAGAGACTAAAGGAATTTATCTTAGAAACTGTGTATTGGAGAGTCTGGTGTCACTGGTATTTACGTCAAGGAAACACGCAGGTGAGGAGATGATAGTAAGCTGGGATAAAAGATGAAGATGATCTGGCAAGACAGTGGAACTTCTCCATCATCTGAAAAATTTAATCTATACACATTCTTCTTTCTGAGGTCTTCCGCATAAGAAGTATGCTAAATTTGCTTCACTTCTGATGAAAATGCTCTTTTTTGTCAACAAAAGCAGTTTTATACTTCCCCTTTCCAAATGTGGAGAACATTTATTGACTCTCCAGTACAGAACAGAACATGTCATTAAAAAGAAGCACCATTGTTTCCAAGATGAAAGTCTCTCCCATCTAGTTATTTGTTTATTAGGGGATGGGGAGGGAGAGCACTTTTCAAGAACTAAAGAAAACTGTAGGTTTCTTTGAAATCTGCTTTCATTCTTCCAATTTAAGACTGTGTGCAAGTGAGTCGCAAATAAAAAGCTGCTCTGAAAATTCCCAGAACCCAAAGGTGACTTAAAGAATCCGACATTCAGCGAGGACAAAACCACCCAGTCGTCCCCTTCGATCGCTCCAGCCAGCTGCCCTAGGCGAGTCTGGAGCTGCCACAAAGCTGCCTGGAGACCTCAGCCAATACGCCAGATGTCACCCAGAGACAGAAGAGAGAAGACAGATTGGGGGGGGAGAGAAACTTTCAAGCTGAATTTTTGAGGCTGACATTCTACAGAGGAACATCAGAGGATATAAAACTCATCATCTTTGCCTATAGGAACAGAAAGTGAAGGAAGGAGAAGGGGACAAAGCATTCAGAGAGACAGCTGAGAGCCTCAAGAGAAAGACAATTTCTGCGAATAGCTCCTTAATGTTTGGCTTCTGTCTAGGTCAGGAAAGCAACCATAAAATGTCACCTTGTTACCATCTGCTGTCATCACAGAAGCTATAAGGGAGTATTTGGACCCATTCACAACAGCCCTGCTCCCTTCCTGTGCAAGATTTACTGTTTTTTTAACTCTCTTTTTATTTCCTGCAGCCATTTATTTAATTTCAGTGTCACTGCATTTATTCTCACCAGCCACTTCCCACACTAATTAATTCCTCATATCCCACTGCCTTGTAGCTAGAGCCACAGTGTTTTTAGTTGGGAAATAAAACCAGATAATTATGAAAAAGACGACATCGCCTATGAAATACAAAAGAAAAAATGCCTCTGATATGCATGCCTGGGAGACAGATAGACTCAGAATAACCATCATTTTCCCACCCTCTTTCCGTAGCTCCATCTTCAGAAGAAGTTTTCATAGCATGTGTCATGATCCTAGAGCAAAAGCAAACTCGAATGTCATTGCTGAAAGTGACATTTCAAAGAACCAACACTTGCACTGGAACAATTTCTACCATCCCTAATCTGTTTGATTCAAAGTTTATTATAATCTATGTCTAGAAACCGATGTCAAAGATTGCTAAGTGTAATTACAGATGACAGCTGTATTCAGAACACTATAATTTCCCGTGGTTTGTGGCTGAGATAATGTGAAACATGCGGTGTCTCCCCTCCCTACCGAGACCAACCAGAAGGTCCAGGAACTGCTTTTGTAGGTGGGGTAGAAAGGGGGTAAAAGGGGTAAATCAGGATAAGGACCCTTTACGGTGAGAACAGTCTTCATGCAGGAAGTTCTACAATTCAGCACTGCAAAAATCTGCCAATTTAGATGCTATCACAGCTGTCAAACTGGCCCTCGGCAGCCCTAGAATTGGAGGGAATCAAGACTATATCTGTTTCTTTCTCTGGTCTCTACACTAGAATATCCTCTTGATTCTCCCTGTATTCAATCCTTGAAACGCAGCCATCCTGGACTCCTAAATGCTAGTTTTACACTCAAGAAACGGAGAGTTGTGAAATACTTCTACTGCTTTAAAAATACTTCTACCCAAATAAGGGACTAAGCAGGATTCAGCTTCTGATAAATCCCACTTAGAAAAGCAGAAAAATATTAGAACTTTGCCAGTCCTAAATGGCATCTTTCTTATTCAGTTATCAAAAATTTCCTGTTTCCAACACGGATTGGCCAAGCCCAAGTTTCTGTTCTCTAATTTTAGAATCTCACATTTGCACTTGATAAGATATTGCACAGGAGAAGATATATTTGTCCATCTGGATAAAGCCTTTACCAGTGAAGAAGTTCCAGAAAACTTTTGTTAAAGATATAAACTTGTATCCCACTTTACTGCTGTGCACGTTGGATTGTTTTGCTCTTGCTCATCCTTGCATGTTATTTTAACAGGATAGGAGCAACAGCGGCCGCCACAGCAATGTCTTTTGCAGGAGCCGATTCTTGCTGGCATGTTGTGTCGTCTCAGCGAGTGGGCTGTTAGGCTGGCTCCTTGTGAAGTGCTGGTACTGGGTATGAGTATGTGCTACTTGCTAATTTCCCCACTTGGGTCTCCCAACAATGAACAAGAACTCAGATTTCCCTCTCTGATCCCCAAAGGCACTGTGTGGATGATGCAGTGTTTAAAAGGATCCTGATGATGCTAATTGCTAATCCCACTAGATATTCTTATTGAACTTGCTACAAAGGATTTTATACTGATGCTTCATAATTAAAGGCAGCACAGAAGAAATAATCTTTTGTTTCCAACCCCTGTCTGACTCTGTTCCATCCCCCAAATTGTCATTTTGGTTTAATGGCTCTTTAGATCTGTGTTTTCATGCTAGCATAAAACAGTGTGTTGCTTGGGTTACATTTTTTAAGAAGTGATGTGACCTATAAAACTGGTCCAATTTCTTCTTACAAAGGATTACTACAATAGCCTGATGTGACTGGCAATTCATATTGTTAGCCTTATTGCTAAATGGCTAGAGCAAAAGTGAGTCTGTTCCTGGAGTTCCTGTTCCAGTTCACTGGAGTCTGCAAGAAGGAATTTATAGAGGGCAGACAAAAGAAGGAGGGGCAGCAAAGCAGAGGGAGTGAACTCCTCACTTCTGCAATGTTATGGGGTTTCTTAAATAAAAATTGAATTTTAATTGTGCTGACGCCACCTCGTCTCCTCCTGTGACTCTGCCCCTAAGTTCCTCCTACTGCTCTCAGCTTTTTGCTTTTCTATATCTTTTCACTTAGTGGTGCTTCATCAGTCAGCTCTGAACTGTGGAATCTAAAATACACGCAAGCTTTGGCAGAAACTCGAATTTCTGATGCGGAAGCAGAGCTTGCTGTGGGCAACATGTGCCCAGACAGGCCAACTTATTTGAGCACTGCTTTCAGGTCACAGACGTAGACTTTCAACAGGCCTGACTTAGACTGAAGCCCACATGAAGTTCCCAAGTTATCAGCTCCTACCCACAGCAAAGGCATATAAATACTGCAAGTATTGATGACCGGGTGGAAAGTGAGAGAAAGTTAGAAATGTAGTCATAACAGTTCTGTCCTGGAGTCATTGAATCTTGTTAAAATAGGCTTTTTGGGATTCACTGTGTCAATTTGAATCGAGAAGTGCCCTCTTTCTCTTCTTTATTATGCTATCCATCCCACAGGCGCTGATGTGTAGTCACATCTTGTAATAGATACTTCCAGTAAGATTTCCCTGTTGGGAACATGGCTTTGTTTTTCCCCTGAAGAACCGCAGTAGCTATACCAGGCTGCGTCATTTGTAGCATAATTTACCAGAATGATCTTCAAGGAGGAAAATTAATTTCCACCCAGGGCAAAGCTGTCCTAGGCATGGCCGTAGAACAGGCAACACGTAACTGCTGATTGTGGTGCGGGCACCATGACCGGTCAAGTTCACCTATCTTGACGTGAGCCACATTTGTGTTTCTTCTTTACATTTAATTACACTCATATCAAGAGGCTGTATGTGAACAGTAGAAGGAATTTGGCTATAGTTCCCTGTAAGGGAGTTTGTTGCGGTCTCTTGACTTTGGAGGAATTGTGATGGAATATACTTTGAGCTATAATCTTCATTAGAGACAGTCACACGTAGAACAAACGTGTCTGTATTCCATAGCTTTTGTGAAGCCCTTTTGTGTGAAACGGCTGGAATGACAATACGGATCTCAGCTTTCAGATATTCCTTAATGCAAACTGTTCTTTACAGCCACTTCTTGTTTCTTAATATTTTAGTCTAGTTAACTGCCTTCTATTGTCATTTCCTACCACTCTGTCAAAAACCAGGTGTTCTTAGCAAATTTAAGAGCGGCAGAGCACTATGACTTCTTTTCTCCCACTCTTTCTCAGTAATCACTCCCTACGTGGTGATTTTCCAATGCCAGGTGGAAAATCAGCTGAGCATTTTGGAGGAGTGAGGTATATGTGAGAGATTGTTCTAACGATACACTCCACCAAGCCAGCTCCATTCCGTCACAGTTGATGTATGAACTCAGATGAGAAAACTAACAGTCAGTTTAAACTTTTTTCCTGAATCTGCAGTTTTCTTTCTAAAAAGTAATTTTAAACAAAGAGAGATGGAGAACTCCTCTTTATCTTACACTGCCTCCTTTCAGCTGCCAGGGCTATGTCCCAGACCATCTAATAACTATTTGTTTTCTTGCTGAAAGAAATGTGATAATAAATTAATCTTTCCCATTTATACACAATCTTCCATCTTGATAGGAAGCCAAAGTACACTGAAGAAAAATATAGGGACTTCATTTTGGACTTGCGGGAGCCTGGCACTTCAGAAAATTAAACATGCACCTCTACCTCATGTTCTCAGAGACAATTTCCCTGTAGCAGACAATGAAAAAGAGAGCTGGAGAGAGTGAGCGGGTGAAACATATGACTGCATCCACTAATGCAATGCAGCCATTTAATATAGCAGGAGGAAAACAGCAACTGTTTAATTTCTTGCAACCACTCTGAACAATGGATTAGGACAGAAGGTGACTAAGACTAGCGTATCTGGCCAAACGCAAGAAGGTTTATGTAAAAAGAATATAATTACCCAAGAGTTTGCCCAGATGAGGTTCTAACACTGCTACTCGTGTACAAAATCCCTTGTTGTCTTTAAAGCTTTTGTATAGCAAAAACGTTGGGTTGCTTTTCATTGACAATCCTGTAAAATGTAAGTGATGATCGCTTATACGCTGATGCTTGAGGCTCTGCTTTCGGTGAAAAATTGATCGTTGCTAAAAATGGGAAATAGCAATGGCTAGGGCAATCGGAGGAATTTACTGAAAAATTATCTGAATTACACAGATGTTACCAGTTTGACACGTTGATATTTCAGCCACGATATGCATGCAGAGATAACTAGGACACTGTTTAATTTACAAGTAAAGGAAAGTATTTCATAAGTCATATATGCGACAGGTAACTACTAGCATTTGTAATGGTTAGCGTAATATTAGATGGCACAGTTTATTTTGAACCGGTTTACTTCCCTCTAAAAGAAATGGCCTGAGAAAAAGTTTGAGTCTTTTCTTGGGCAATTTTGTACAACTGGGATTGTCAGTTTGATCATTCAGTACAATTTTTGATTCAGAGCTGCGAGCACCAGTAACTGAACAGATACGGGAGTCCAAAGCCTGAATTGAAATGACAGTTGCAAAAATTAAACTGTCTCCACCATTCATATAATTTTCCACTTAGTTTCTTATCTCCTCTCTTTGCTAATGGGTACTATTATCTGAAAAAAAAAAAATTAGTCTGATGTATGGAAGAGTCTTAAATTTACCAAGCTTTCACATGCCGTCTATCTGCCTCTTTGCAGGGTCTGTTTCGTTTATTCACCATGTGTTCATGGTCAATACACACATACACTGTATATATTTTTATATACAATACCTTCTTTTGAAAGATATTGCTGACACTAAGAAACACATAAATGCAAGATATTTTTGTGCTATAGTTGATAATTAGGATTTAGCATGAGATTGAGCACTAAAAATAGGAAGAATGCACAATTAGAGCTAAATTACCTTAAAGTTTTGAAGAAGGATCATTCCTTTTTAATGTGAATAAGATTTATATTTGCAGTTAGAATTTACAGAATGAAAATCTTCCTACTTATCAACCGTGAGACTTGATGTCAGATCAGGGACGTGAAAAAATTATTTTCACCTGCTCATTCTTCTGTTCTGGAGGCAGCTGCCAGCTCAGGTATCAGGGCTGGGAACCCTGTCTCAAAGGACGGCTCACACAGTTGTGCTGCACGTTGTTTCTTGTTCTCCTCCTTAAATATTCCGAAATGAATATTCTGCCGGTCATTCTCTGAGACAGGCTCCTGGTCTAGCCCGGTGTGGCATAGACTCTTCTGAAGGATTTGACATTAGTTAGTGCAGAGATTAAAATAGCAGGGACCATTAGTTTGTTTGACAATACCTACATTATTACCATGGAGAGTGTGAGAGCAAAACAAAAGAAATTGCTTTTGTATAAAGGACACTACAACATTCAGTTTATAGCGCTGTCTGTTACTAAAAGACAGCCTGAAATTACATGTGGAAAACAGTACTAAATAATCCTATTTGTTATTCTACTAACACAGTGTTTTTCTCTGAAGTGTTTCCTCATTGAAATAACCTTATGAGATACATCTGCCTTCACAAAAATGTATTTCTGAACATTTTTTCTGCTTTAGTTTGCTTTTAAAGCCCCAAGGGATGAGGCTTCAGCTTTTTCTCTTCACAGTCTAGAATGCTTCCCTTTTAGGAAAATTCTGCAACTGTTCAGCTTAGATTTTTCTTTTCTCAGTCTGTTATCTGCACTTAGACACCCAGTCATTTATAATTCATTTTCTTTGTTGTTTTTTATACTCTTGAAATACTTGCAGACTGCTGTCTTACAACATATCACAATTTCGTTGGGAGTTTATATATATTGAGCAGCCATCTCCTTTCCCATTTCATATTGGGACAGATATTCCAACAAATTATAAAAATTTCTCTCTCCATGGGAGGGTGAATGACTACAGTTCAAAAACTAATTTAAAAAGAAAAGAAAATTCATTTCTGTGTTCAGTTTGAAGGTCTTAGAATCATAATTAGCTAAGAGTTAAAGTGTTTAAACAGGCACACCCGACAGAAGAACACTTCAAGACTCAGAAGAGAACATCAGAAACAAAAAAGGAAAAACATCTGGGAGCTTTTTCACGGACAAGAGAAGTTCACCAGCAACATAGGATGTTTAGCTTGGTATTCATGTTTTAAGCCTAGGTTTATAAAAAATATTTGTCATGCACGGCACATCAGGTAATTCACATCGATACAATATCAGCATCTTTCTTTTGCAATCTGTATTCCCCAAATATTTACAGAGTTAAAAGAAACAGTGAGGCGTTAAACAATAAATAACAGCAGAGGAACTGTGAGTTTAAAAGCAAGCCGTGGATACCAAAATGGCCAGACCCTCAGCTGTCATCCGTTGATAGCCTTCAATTGAAGTCACTGAGAACTTATCCGTATTTATTTTTAATAACAAATGAAAAATCAAAGTTGCTGGAAAATTGTTGAAAAAAAAGAATAAAAAGTGATCATGTACCTTAGTAATGAGCAAGGCAGAACAGGCAGAACTGAAAAGATTCTTGTATGATGGACAAGAAAGTCATGTGGAAGATCCCAGATGAAACCAAATACAACTGAAAAGAGAAATGGGCAGAAATATCATATTAATAATTTCTTTTTCTTTTCACAAGCTCCTTCTCAATGAAGATATTATTAGATAAGCCAATTCAGCAAGAAATAAAATTGAAATGTCAAACTATCATCAGTTCGTGTTGAGCACACATCTCCTCAGTAACTTTACATATATACATCACATGCAAACACGCTCACACGTGATGGCTTAGCTAGTGTAGGAGACATGAGAAGCACAGAGTCGTTTATATTACATCCAAACCCTCTTTGCTGATCTCGCCAGAAAGTGAGCGCTTGGACTGGGGCCGGTTGGTGCAGCCTTGTTCTCACGGTGCGAGTAGATTGCCCAAATCCATACAGCGTTACACTCAGCCCAGGAGACTCTGGGCCCCATGAGGCATCGTGATGGTCCTGAGGCAGAACGATTACCATCTGTGTGTTTGTGTGTGTTTCCATTGCCAAGTGCCAGAAATAAAGAGGAGGCTTAGTTGCAGTCATCAGAATGGTATTTTTAAAACATGCTGAGACTGTCTGTCGTGTGCAAGTGTTCTGGGATGACACTGGAAGACTGTCCTACACAGAGGTAGGTAAAGTCAATATAGGCCATATTTGTACAATCTATCTGGACTCGACGCTGGAGAAGAGAGTCCTGTGAGTTATGAATACTCTTCTCGAGCAGGAGCCAAGCTGGTTCCCTCCAGAAGGAACCTGGGAGCAGCCTGGTATATGTGCAGAGGAGACAATATGGGCAGCAAGGCTCTGGACTGAGAGGGGAGGAGAAACACATTGACAGCACAAACACACTGTTTCTGCTTTACACTGGGCTTGTCACTGTACGGTCTGAGTTAAACAGTAATTCTAAAGCAAGCTAAGGACCAACAGCCCGTTGCCTATACCCAGCTTGCAGCTTCATTCATTCCGTTTATAGACTGTAGCTCATGGTTTACAGGCAGACAGGCCACTGCACACGTGTACTAAAATAAGCCTCACCTGTTTTCTATTTTTCTACTACTCAGGAAATGTTTTTTTTAAACAAACAAACAAAAAAACCCATTTCACTTTGGGTAATATTTTCAAATGAATGCAATAGTCATGCAGAAGTATCTTTAAAACAAATGCCTTAACGTCACTATGGCCAGCTTGTAGCTCGACGGTGATACGCGTGTGTTTTTCAGGATACAGAACCTTCCTACTAACCTGGTGTCTGAATGAATTTGTCATGAGACACTGAAGAAGAATCATTAATGTTTGGTGGAGCAAAAAGACAGCAGTTTGTGGTTACAAAATAAAAACCTTCCACTAATGAACTGGAATCCTGAACACCTCCAGAGTACCCAAAACGGTTCCTGAGAGAAATAACTATCAGCTGAAAAGCCAGGATATATATGGCCGCTTACCTAGGCTGAAGTCCGAGACACTTCAGTTGAGCAGCCTGAAGATACTGTCTTTTTGCTGTCTTCTTCCACTACCTTGAGGCTTCCTTCAATAAGCAATCGATTTCAGTTTTTAAGTCTGTCAGCACACAGTTCCTTTCGCTAGCAACCAAATGCACGTGGTGATTTTTAAAGTATTCTTGGAAAGAGTTTGGAAGCTCACAGGCCTGAATGTCTCTTTATCAAATGAAACCAGAATCCTGAAGTTATATTTTTGCAGTGTCAGGTGGGGTCTTTATTAGTACCAGAAAAAGTAATTTATACAAACCAGTTTGAAAGCACTTATCTCTGTAGTTTACTGCTGGTAAAACAGCAAACAAGCTGTTAATTTGTAACTGTAAATCATAAATACAGCATATATTTATTTATTACATAAATATTTTTTTTCCTTAGAGTGAGTATCCCTTTTCCTTCTTTAATCCGTTATCCTCATTACACAAAATAATTCATTAGAAGGAGGGTTCCAAACTTTATCCGTATTTGGAGGGACGATGATTACAGTTAAATAAGGTTGACAGCAATGGCAACAGGTAATACTTCTGAAATGAGAAATGCACAGAGGGCAACCCTGGAGCCAAGTATGGCTCTGCTGAAACCCTTTATGCTAAACAGGGCCATGCAGTGTCTTATTTTAAATTTCAACTATGATGAAACCTGGTGCATTTCTGTAAAGAATCCTCTGACTAAAATAACCATACCAGGTATCAGGAGACTTTGATTTTCTTTCTTTTACTAATGCTCCATTAACCTCCAACATCTGTTCTCTCTGTGCACAGTCAGCAGCTCCACTCTTCTCTTCTCTTCTCTTCTCTCCTCTTCTCTCCTCTCTCTTCTCTTCTCTTCTCTTCTCTCCTCTTCTCTCCTCTCTCTTCTCTTCTCTTCTCTTCTCTCCTCTTCTCTCCTCTCTCTTCTCTTCTCTTCTCTTCTCTCCTCTTCTCTCCTCTCTCTTCTCTTCTCTTCTCTTCTCTCCTCTTCTCTCCTCTCTCTTCTCTTCTCTTCTCTTCTCTAGCAGGAGCAGTCATCTTTAATAAAGTTGTTCTCTCTCCAACTCTCTCCCTACTCTACACCACCATTCTGGTCTATTAGTGCACACCGTGCCACTGGGAATCAGGCGTGCTGCCTAGGCATTGATTTTGCTTTGTTTCAGCACTTCTCGACCCTGAAGCAGTGCACTCACAGGCCCATTAGAAACTTTTTATGTGAACTCATGCCTCCAGCACTGCGTGTGAAAAGCTTTAGCAACCTTGAGGTGCAGCCTAAAGCCATGGTTATGGATATCTGGCTGAATTTGTCAGTAAGTGGTAGTAGAAGCCAGACTTAGAAGCTCCTAAAGTACTTTGCCTCATAACTTGTATATTTTTTTTCCTGATGGTTCCTAAACTGCTGACAAAGCTATGTAAAAGTATTACTTCATCTGCTACCTAAATCGTTCTTCTTTGGAGCTGAAGGCAACAGTTAACAGTTCGCAGCACCACAGTGCACTGTAAGAGGAATTGAAGGACATAATGCAGTATGTACATTGGCAAATTGCAGACATATAGCATTCTGTGTGAGAAAAAAGAGGCCTGGCTGGGCTATTTTGCATGCTATAGTGTTGCTGTCTCTAGACCTGTGTACTGTGTTGATGGCTTTAATTGCCTGTACTACTGTACTGATGACTGCACTACTAATAGTATGGTTTCTTTATTTCTATTCATGAAACTAAACAGCACCCCTGGAAGACCAGCTCTTGAATGTTGCATCTTCCTCAGTTCAGAGGTGGCCCATTCCTCAGGGGCAGAAACACAAACCACTCTGAAGAAGAACTTCCTACTTTCTGGTAAACTTTAACATCATGTGCTTGCTGTTCTGCCCTCACGAACTTCCATAAACAATGTTAATATTACCTAGTGCCTATGAGAAGTTAGAATTATCTTTAACATCTCATCTAATAAAACTGAGGGGAACACAGACCTGAAAAGACTTTCCTACAACTCTATTCATTCCAGTGATTTTTTTTTTTCCTCAATGTTTTATACAAACATTTTCAGTTACTTTTTTGGGTGGTTGTCTATTAGCTCTAAAATAGATTTCTGCAACTGTTGGCCATCGATATATCCAATTCCCTGTACTCTCTGGATGATTCAGAGAGAAGAGGAGATATCAGTGTAGGATTTTCTTAAGAGGTAATAAAAGAGAAATTAATCTGCCAGATGAAAATGACTCTTTGTTGTCAACATGTCTTTGAACTGATAGATTAAATGTATGCTGAATTCTGAATGGAAGACATGGGCTGTGACTAATGGCCACAGCAGTGCTGGGTGCAGTAGTCCGGTACCACTAGTATTTCTAAAGGACTTTAATAACCCTCGGCAGCCCTGAGTTCAAATCTGAGATCCAAACTTCACTGTCCTTTGCAATCCATATGCAAACCAGACTTATATTCATACAAAGTCTGCTCTGTTTATAAAAGGTTGAAAAAAGTATGTGTGATCTTGTAGGTAAAGCACAGTACTCTGAGTCCGGACACCTGGATTTTATTTCTGTTTCCACTACAAAATTCCTGGGTTACCTGAAACAAATAATTTCTATGTTCCAGTTTCCTAACGGTTAAAATAAGAAGATAGCAGCTCTGTTTAATCGATGTCTTGTGAGAAACTATATTAATATCCACGCGGTGTTATATGGGCAGTAGTGGCTGTCGTTGGATTCAGCCCCACTCCAGGTGCACACTGAGGACAAGGCTTTGGCCAGTCTGTCAGCACCCGGTTGCTGGGCAAGGAGGGTCGGAGCCGCTTGCTGTGATGCTGGAGACATCACTTCAGGGAGGGCTGTTGCCTAGAAACCCTCACATGCCTTAACTACTGCGTGAGATCCACACCCTGCCGGCATGGGGCAGACCTTGGAACAGCCTTAATTGCTGCATGGATAATTCACCTAAAGCTAGCTGCTTAACCCTAAAGCAAGGACCAGTTCAAAAATATACCTTGTCTTTTTAATATAACCTTAGCGTTAAATCAGCAGATTCACAAACTGAAGATGCATTGACTAGGAGTCTTTTTCAAGCAAAAGACAGGGAGGTGAACAGCAGCAGTATACGTGAAGACCGGCAATGAGCCAGCAAGCGTTTAGCAGGTGATGAGCCAGTCCAAGTGTAACCACTGGCATGGATGGAGGATGAATAAGATTTTTGATGCGTCTTCAGTACTTGATACAGCACTCCCTTTTTTTTTTTAAATTCAGCTGTGTCTGAATTTCTTCCTTTTAAAGCTGTGGAAATATTTCTCTGGGAAGGAGTTGATGTTACTCAAAACAAGCTTAATGGGGGATGCTCTTTTGCCAGGACTCGTACTGCTCTGACTTGCTGAGATCCTTGCCAGGTCTGCACTGCACACAGCCAGCGGACAGCATCGGTGTAACTCTGGACCACGCTTTCCACAATAAGTGCTGTAGTGGTTTTGCTGATCTCCGCAGACTACTCTTCATGCCTCTGGCACCGAAGGAGCTAGAGGAAAAAAGCTCCCAGCCATGCATTGCACACTGGAAAACAGCAAGACTAGGAGGAGTTTCTAAATTAATTTTGTGACAGTTTCCAAATTAATAAAAAATTATTCTAAATTCCGTTCTACACAATCGGGACAGTTTAATAAATTTATATTCTTCATAGTTGTTCATTATTTACTTAACATTCAATCACCATCTTTTTAGGTCTAAATGAAGTGCATAGTGAAGCACACTTGATACAAAGAGCTGATTATTGGTAACTGCTGGTTACTGAAAGCAAAGAAAACTCACTCTGCACAAATTGAATCACTTCTCTTTTTCCTCTCCTCCCCAGTCTCGCCACAATTACAACTAGCTGTTCTGTGACCGGGTGCCCATGTCTTGTCACACCAGTGCCTGAAATGTAGATCTAAACGCAGCAGCACCTTACGCATGGCTTGTAGCTCAACGTAGATAAAACAGTCAATAGGTTGGAAAAAAAACCAGAGTTTGTTCTTTAGTCCTAAACAGTGACTTAGATGATGGGAGTCCAAGAGACAGCAGTCAGCTTCCTCGTACAGGTGTCTGAGGGCTGCCTGCCCGTCCGGAGCCCAGGCCTGCTCTCGCCACTCGCTCCCCACACCTGACGTGACCGCACGTGGGCACGTGGCTGTCGTTAGCCGAGCTGGGCCAGGAAATCCTTGCGACCGCAGCTGAAAAATGGTGACGTCCACAGTCCACCTTTGGGCACTGAGAGAGCAGGCAGGGAATTGAGATTCACAGCCTTGTCAAAAATCCTCCAGGGATGCTCTTGGTGTTACACTGAACTACCGCTTTTTTTTTTTTTAGGATTTATTAAGGCTTTTCCATGGTGGGAAAGTCAGAAAAGTACTGTTTGGTAGTGCTTTTCAGGAAGAGCTGTGAAAATAATTGATTTTTTAGTTCAACAGCCAAACTTAAAAAAAAACAAACCACAACTTTTGATCTGAACCGAATGTAGCATGTTTTCTTCTCTTAATTTCGCTTAGACAGCTTCTGCCCTCCCTGCTGTTAGGAATTCCAGCCAATTTAAAATAAAAATGTTTTATGTTTAGTGTTGTCAAAACAACAAAAAATGCAAAGACTTCCTACTTCGTGACTTTATCCTCCATTAGCATTTTTTGGTAATCAGATCAAATGACATGGGGAACTCATTTTGACATTGCAAATAGTCTGGGGATGCTGTTCCAGCAAGTTTATTATTAGCCAAAAAAAGAAAAAAATAATATAAAACAAACCCCCAAATCACTTAGCTCTTTTTAGAGTAGAATCTGTGAAATTCCTCCGCTGTACAGTGGAGAAAAAGAAAGAAGCGGCAAAGAAGTATCAGGGACGAGCCTATATGTCTGTCCTGTGTGCCCTTATCAAAATGCTGATTGTATGCTCCAGATATGCATCCTTTTCCTTCACAAGAAAGCAAGTTCTGAAGACACAGAATAGATCTGAATCATCAGGGGAAAGCATGTGTGATGGGAAAAGGGGGAGGGAGGGATAAACCAGCTTTTAAAAGTTTTCTCTATCTCATCTCAGTAGCATTTTTAGGTCAGAAGAAAATCTCACAGTGCTTTTAATAAAGTTTCCCCCAGCAACCAGCTTGTTTTCAAGGAACTAGGCAAAGCAAAACCGGTGATGCAAATTAGCTCCAGCAGTCTAACACACCATGGCTCCTTCAGCTTGTTCAGAATGAAGGAATGGAAAAGGCACTGACAGGAAAGTCCTGCTTTCCCTGCCCAGTTCTTGGAAGGGGCTCTGCTCTTCCAGCTCTAATAGTTTCTACCTGTCTCTTACGGAGAATGCTCTGACAGGTGAGGCTCTCGGCAGTGATGTTTGGGGAATGGAGTTGACCAAGTGTCATTGTGATTGCTGTGGGATCGGAGTGTGCAATGCAGATCAGAAGCAACGATGAGCTACGATCTAGCACCAAGGGTTTAATTCTGCTTTTGCCTTAAATTACCTCATTAAAATCATTTGAGCCGATGAGGGTATACAACTGGCACTTTCATAAGTTCTACAGACTTTCTCAGTTATAAGGTATTGATAGTCGTATGACAGATTTCTTATGAAGAAAATCACCTAGCCCTTCTGAATTTATGTAAAGAAAAAAGTCAACAATTTTCTCAACTGATTTTTTTTTCTGTGAAAAAAGTGCATTTCCATAGCATGACAAATTTTAAGATGCCCTTCAAGAAAAATATACATCTTTTTACCCTTTTCCCCAATATTGCCTATGGTTAAATTTTTTATTTTGGAAAGCTGGAAGAGTAAGCCTGGCAAATCTGTGCACGGGAGTCTTCAGAATCTTTTCTCCTTGAGAAAGAGCAGCTTTCCACAATATGAAAATTACTCTGTTGATTAACATCCTTTATTTCAAAATATCTTTTTATTGCTAAGTCACTACATAACTCATTAATTACTCTGTTATCATGGAAAAAAAAAAAAAAAAAAGAAATTATTTCTGGTAATCAAGCTCTTTCCTCATGCCCTGAAAAGAGCTGTCCTAAACACATAACACACAAATGACAGGTGAAGAAGCAAAATTTGGGAATAAAGCCTGTTTCACCATTTTCCATAAGAGATTTCTGTTCTTTTAAGTTCCTTAGAATTGAACTGAGTGGCTAGACTCTGGGAGGTTATAAATATCTTCTAGGAAGAACTGCTTATTCAAGCAAATAGCTAATATTCTTCAGAATAAACAGCTGAATTGTTTTATTGATTGTGCATTTATTAGGAGAATGACATGGGAAACATTCATTGCCAAAACCAGAAACATTCTGTAGCACACAGTGTGGAAAAACCACTGTCCTGCAAACACGGTGATCCAACATAATGTAACACAGAAATTAGAGAATGAGTCTGTGATTCAGCTATACACGGATCCAAAGGCAAATCACTTAAATCACTTGCCTGCTCCTTCATTTCCCAGTGTATTACTAAGAATAACTGCTTTTACTTACAGGAGGATTACCATTTGTAGGCATTACTAATAGTAATCATTAAAAAAAACCATTAAAGTTTTCCAACAACATTGCCACTATCATACTTCATATCAAGGAGCACAGGGAAACAACTTTTACAAGAGGTTTTTAAAGAAGATTCAAAAATTGAGCGATTGAGAACAGATATAAAACAGAAAAGACATGACAGAAGAGAGAGATCTGATCTCATTTTTGTTGTGCATCTGATTCATGGGCTTCACTGCCTTTCCAGGGATCTGAACTTTGCCATGTAACTTTCTAGGAACACTCTAAGATGCCTTTTTATTATGACTCCTCTGCCTCTTTGCAAAATACGGATATTTTGATTTTTTTAGTTCCAAATCCAAATAAAAAATAGTAAAAGAAATTCCTCCTGAAGAAGCCCAAAATGAATTTTGTTTCAGTATAGTTGATAAAATGTTTCACTTTCATTCTGTTTTAAAACTGTCAAAATGTAAGTTTTAAAAAGTTGCTTTTGCGTATTTTTTTAAAAACATTTATAGAAATCATATAGCCTTTTCCTAACATTTTTCCACTTGAAAGATCTTTTTGTGATGAATTAGTCTTTGGAATAATAAATTATTCTTTTTCCTTTCCCTGATCTTCAGCTGGTAAAAAATTATCTAATTAAAGTAAGGTCAGCTTATACTTGCAGAGGCTGCTGCTCTTGTCTCTAAACAGTTTAGGCCACAGATCTTTCCACACTCCTGTTAAATGTCGCCACAAGCATGCCTGTGGTGCGTACATCAGGAGGGAAATACAGGCGCTTCGGCTACTCAAAGCATGAGAAGAACAGTTTCTTCTCGAAGTGTACTCCTGGACTACTACGTCTAGAGAGAGTGGGGAAACAGGGAACTGAAACATTTGTTTAACTCTTTCACATTTAATTAAAAACAATGTGATTTGACTTTTGGTTGACTGTTCAGAGAGTTCCTGTTTCCCAAACCCTCTCCCCCGTTCACAGCAGGTTAACCACTGGCCTTGGTCAACACGGGGCCCTCTAAAGTCAGTGTCAGGCTCTCTGTCGACTGCAGTGGGTTTTCTTATATATCCCTGTAAGAAGCTGGTTTGTTAGGATCTTTGAAGGCTGCTATTCTTTACAAGACAAAATATGAATGTCACCACAAGAACAACATCCCTCATTTCTAAAATGAGAGACTGATAACGTATGCTTCAAAAGATGACGACTGGTAAGGCATCTAAGAGCGGGCATAAAGTCAGGGAAGATTTTGTTTTCGTTCCTTTTATTTATTCTTGAAGGGACAGAAAGAAGTCCTGCAGCCTTTGAAAAGATCAGGGGAGAGTGGTGGATCAAGATTGAGGTAATACTTCCTGCATTTGAAAAACAATGTCTGAACAGTTCTCTGGAGGATGTATTGTAAATTCTCAAAATTAAACACTTTTTTGAAGAACGATCCTAAAATTTTATCTTCATCTTTCTTTCTTCTCATAATCTGCTGTCTACTTTTCACTCTTCTACTGAATCCTGAGGACTTACCATATATATTCATCTCACAGGAAATCTCATTATCTTTCAATGCTAGGCATCCCATCCCATTGTTGTGCCAGCAACACAGGCTGCTTCTGTAAGATTCTGTACAGTATGTTATTTCCTACTGCTGGATGTACATGAATCATTCAAACAGAAGAATATAACAGTTCCTCCTGCGGCCCATTTATTTACAGAAGTCAAAGTTTTGTATACCAGCAACACAGCATATTGTGTGCCTGGGAAAAATCTTGGCAGAAACGAAGAATTACAAAAAGCATTCAAAACGGGGAAGTTTCTGTTCAGCACTTTGAAATGTGAACTCTCTGTGATCTGTTCAATTCAATTTGTTCCAAGACTGAAACGCTTTCACGTGAAAAAAACTGTAAATGGAGCTCCAATCACCATAAGTGGCAGCAGAAAATCATTAAGAATGACAAGTGGAGTATTTTTATAGTATATTTAGAGAATTTTTGAACATATACAATACTTTTCAGCCTTCTTTATCCCCCATATAACTGCCAAGTCTTGCTGATGAGGTTGCACGCTTTGCTCTTCCTTCCCTAGCGCAGTACTTTGAATGAAAAGGAAACAGCTTGAAGCTTTTTCTTCCACTCTAAATGTTGCCTGGGTCCTGAATGGAGCAGCAGCAGAGCTGCGTCTACCAGCCAGTGACCAAACACTAAAAAGGCGCTTAGCTGGATACTGCAGTTTCTCATCTGCTCAGTAAACAGGCCACATATGTCAGTATTAGATTACCACAATTAGACTAAAGCGGGGTTCCTTGGGATCTTCATGGAATAACTAACCGGGTAGGCAGCAGTGAGTGAGCTCAGCGAGCTACAGTACTGTGCAACAGACCCAACAGCCGGCGCGTTAAGGTTACACGCTATGACCTGATGTAACACAAGGAACCTGGGAAAGTTGCAGTAAAATGCACACCAGCCAAAAAACAGACTTCAATAAGATGAAATGAGCTGTAGGACTGCTAGGCGGTAACACTTGGAAAGGTGTTCACAGTACAGCATTGTGCTTTACCATTGTAAAACCATGTGAAAAGCAAATAGTTACGTGAGTGAGCCACATTCACTTAAAAAAAAAAAAAAGAAGAGAAAGAAAAAAGAAAAATAGAGCATCTGTTAGCGTAATTTGCTGATCTGTGTAGCATTCTGTAGATGGCAGTGTGGGTAAACCATCTCTGAATTCATAATATTGCAGTGCTTGGCTTCTTTGCATATATAAGCAATAGCTAAGGTAGCACAGACAGACTTTGTCAGTAAGAAAACACAGGGCATTTTTGGAAAGAGAAATCAACTGAACATTCGTATGGCGAAGACCTCCTGGGACATATCTGCTTTCTAAACTGCAGGTAGGTTAGATCCCAGTTCTCACTTCCCTTTTACGTACCATAACAAATCTAATTTTGAGTTGTCTGGGATACACCTAATTATTAATACTTGTACTTACGTAATGGCTTAGAGCGCTGCACAATGCATGTTAGGAGTAACTGTAGAATGGCGTCAGAGAGCTGCTGCTCCCTTCCCATTGCTTGGGATCAAATCCAATGCATGGAAGCAAAACATCTCTCTACATTTCTGATCTTTGGAATTTTCAGCCCCAGTTTATGGCTGGAGATCAGGTCCTCTCTTAGCTGCTGATCTGGGATTTCCGGACACATACATGGGATTCATAGCTGCACAGTTGGTGTGTCAGGTTAGCCCTGGCCAGTTTCAGTAGAAAAAAACCAACTAGTTTCTGCCAGGTTTCTTTTCAGAACTATTCCCAGATCCTAAAGTGATGCCCCACACCACTTTCATTGCTGTACTGGCATTAAAACTGACATGACAAAATGAAAAAGCCTGATGCATACTATATTTCCATCAGGAATCTGAGGTAAATGCTTTAAAGCCCTTTTTGCAATGTACCTATACATCTTAGTAAACCTAGGAGTCTTGAAAAGTTTAGAGCCATTTAAACCCAGAACCAAAATATGTATTTGAGACGGAGAACAAAGGCTCTTTCTCCATTTCTTTCCTCTGCCAAATAAGAGCCCTCGTATAATTTGGGAACAGTTCTGTTGATCTTAATCTTTAAAGATTATGATAATCTCAGACCAGTTTTGGGGTCCAGCCCAGGAGCCCAGGGCCAGGCAGCGGCTCAGCTGTGAGGCAGAGGAATCGGGAGCTCCAGTGGGGCCCAGCACTAGAGTCTCGGCCTAGAGCAGCTCCCCGGGCCCGGCCTCCCCGGGCCCAGGCCTCCTCGGGCCCAGGCCTCCCTGGATCCCGGCCTCCCCAGGCCCAGGCCTCCCCAGACCCAGGCTTCCCCAGACCCAGGCCTCCCCAGACCCAGGCCTCCCCGGATCCCGGCCTCCCCAGGCCCAGGCCTCCCCAGGCCCAGGCTTCCTTGGCCCCAGGCCTCCCCAGATCCCGGCCTCCCCGGGCCCCGGCCTCCCCGGGCCCCGGCCTCCCCGCAGCACTGCCCAGGCCTCACCCCAAGGCTGCCAGCGGGGAGGGAGCAGCTCCGGGCTGCGCTGGGCCTGGGCCCCGCAGCCAGACCCCCAGGAGGGGGGGGGGGTGTTCAGGGCCCTGCCCCTCCAGTTGCATTTCTGTCAATCCTGTATTATTCAGCCCTTATTTTAAAGGTGAGCAAATAAAGAATGTGCTGGTTTGAATTCTTTGTTGAGTCCTTCCTCCAGTAAGCGGGATGCTAGAGAGTTGCATCCAAGTTTTTATCTGAACTCTGAACAGTTCAAGGATGAATGAGGCATGTCTGGCTCCTTGCTTCCTAGTTTGGCTCATCCTTGCTTTGTTTTAGATTAATGCCGACCTGACGCTGATTTATCAACGAGAGCAGTGGTTCTGCTCCACCAAGCCAGCATTGATGGAACTCAAACAGTGTAAAACATCCACTTTTGCGATATAAACACAGGGCATCAAATCCTTTTAAAGGAGAACCCATTCATAACATGCAGAATGTGTGCCTGAAATGAATTGATCTATTATATTTAGTGACGATGATTGATTTCTACCCAGAGGCAGGAGACAATTCATTGGTCTTTGTATCACCTTATGTAGCATCTCCATCATATTCATGTCAAATTGTTGGGTAGAATAAAAATGAGAACTTGTGGTGCTTGAAAGATAGAAATACTTTTCTTTGCCAGCATGCCGTCTTCTTTCCTTTACACATTCTTTGTTAAAATGGGCACGTTCATATATTTAAAATAAAAAGGCGAGCTGACGATTTTGATCTTTAGCAAGTGGAATAGCTACTAGTATTAGTATATCCTACCCATGAAAGTAGGACACAGGTTCCCCAAAAAGATATTTAACCTGAGACATGAGTCTTATGCCCTTTCCTCATCTTGTGAAAAATATTAAGGTGACTTAGCACAATCCAGGCTTTGGCTTTCCATTTCAATTTAAAATTGGCATATTCATCAACCCAATGCACCTTGTGCATTGATCCGTCGCTGACATTCATTCAAGGAAATGATACATTTCACAAAACTCAGTCGAGATCTACCAACACTTCACGTGATACGTGCTTTTCCCACACAAAATCTGCACCCAAAGTTGACCTCGGTTACAAAGTGTTCTTGGGAGGTCAGCCTTACTGCTTTTGTGGGGAATGGGCACAGCTTTCCCCTGTACTAGTGTTGTCTTTGAATTTAGCTGTTATGTTTTTACTGTTTACTGAGTTAAAAGTAACATATATCACAGGCATTTTTTTTTATTATTGCTGTTGTTTTATTTTTGTAGTAAGTATTCATCTAATCCAATAAACAGAAAAATGAAATACAGAGGAGAAAAAGGTTAAAATTTTGTCTCAAGTTATTTATTACTCTTTAACATCCAGCAGGAAAGGTTTTTAAGTATCTTTGGGTATAACTCACAGAACACACCAAGCCTACTCAGTAGGATATTTTAAAATACAGAAATGTGCACATATTTATATAAGCAACCCTCTCCTGCAAGGCATTCATTATATGAAATATTTATCAGAAGGTCCATTCTTTCTGCCATATGATTTACCCATAAATCACCTACCTGCTCTTCTTCCTCCAGCAAACTTTCTAGTCCTATCCTACAAAAATTTTCAGTTTATCTTTAAAAAATTTTCTCTGATTTATCTAGATGTTTATTTGGTTACTGGATTTCTAGTTGCTCAACCCTTCGTATCTCCCTGACCACAGGGAGTTTTGCATAGGGAAAGTACCAGAGTGGAGACTTGAGAGAGGGCCTGCTGACACCTTTGGTTATGTCATGTCGTGAAATAGTGTTCCCTCCTCTCCCTTCAGCTCATGCCAGACTGGTCAGAGGCATATTTTATTCTTGCTGCTTTGATTTCAGCTGAGGTTGCCTCACACAGTTAATGACAGACAAAATCCAAACTAGTTTTGCTCTTCAGCACGCAGCTGTTCAGAGGTAATCTCTGTGATGATATGAATCCCTAACATTGGGAGAAGGTTTAGATAAAACGTTCTTATGTTTGCGATGCCTCTGCTCATTTAAAAAGAAGGGTAAATTAGAAATACAATTAATTTTGCAGGACTGTGCTCAGGACTTAACAGGAAAACATTGCAGACATTTTAGTAAACTATTTTTGTCGTTCCTCTGACAGCCACAATCTGTACCTCTGTCCTTAGCACAGCATTTGTGTTTGCTGAGCTTTAACTGGCACTCTGCTCGCCGCCCCTGGAGCTGGCTCCTGGTAAGCATTTTTTCAAAATTAAACCAGGTGTTTTTTCTATATTCAGGTAAGTTTTTTAGTCTTGGTGTCTTTCATTTTCCAATAGCCATCTGCTCATGTTACTTCCTGATGAAGTTGCTGGGTCAATCATAAATACAACAAACTTATTTTTTTAAAAGTCCCAAAATATATAGTATATTTGTATATTGCCAGAGGAATAAGATTTGCACAGACGTCCTCTTCATTTCCTGTACGGAAAGGAATTTTAATGACACCTGCTAAGGCTCTCTGCCAGAGTTAATCAATACTAAACATACAAATATAAAATAAAAGCAGGCCCTAAAATTTTCAGTTAACATCATATGTCAGTGCAAAGTGAACAGAAGACTTAACTCCCTATTTTAAAGCTGAAAGTTAAGGTCTGACTTCTCTGATTTCTAAGGACTGTGGATCATGCCGCATGAGTTCTCCAGATTCCCGCTGTGTTAGTTTAGGTGCCTTTTCTTATTTAGGTTTGAAGAAAGCGGGGGTTTTTGTTGTTTTGTTTTTTTTTCTTATATGGTTGAAAGTATCTGGCAAATTACGTATTAAATTTTTATGACTGCAGTAAAAATTTGAGTCCTACTTGTATTCCTCCTGATTGTAAAGATGCATTTTTATATCATTTAATCATCTGCATGCTCTGTCTTCGTCAGTTTTTTCATTAATACGTGAATACTGTCCCCAGCTAGGTTGAAATCCATTCTAAAGTGACTTCTGTTAACAAATAGTTCCCCTCCTTTCTTTTATATTCTGTACATAGTTCTTTCATATTGACAAAGACTCTATGATTGATTTTGGTAAACGGTTAAATCAAAAGCATTCCTAGAGGGTAGCCTTGTGATAAAATCAATAGATTTACTCAGCAAGACATCGGGTTTTTAATCAGGAAGCAAGTTCTCTATAAACTTGTAAACAAGTGAAAAATCAGTGCATCAGTCTTGCACATAAACTGGGAATCAGTTCTAAAATATAATCACTTGTCTTGTAGAGCCTTGTATTGTTTTGGAAGAGGTAAGTCTGGGAATCCATTTAAGTACTACTAGTGACCATAAAATTCAAGGCTCGGGATCAGCCTGACCTGACTTTCACACATCAAAGAGGCAATAGATGACTGATGTTCAAACACTCCAGCAAATGACTGAATGACTTGCTCTTCTGTGGTGAGAATAGGATAGGATAAACTCCACAATACTTTTCACACAGGAAAAAATCCTTTTCTTCCATGATGATGTCAGCTAAGCCATACTGAACAATTTAATTTCTCACCTACAGCAAGCTGTATTTGGTAAGTACTATAAGAGAGATATGTTCCACACGGCCATTTCCTCTGGTTCAATCTTCTGTTACCTTTTAGTCCAGAATGACAACAAGTTATTGACATCAACTAGAAGAAATATACCTATTACCCATATACAGTATACCTATTACCCATGCAAGGCTGGCCCTTCCTGAGTTAGTCTAACTTGCAATTTATATCATGCTTGGTTTTGTTTCACAAATAACATTTTCCATCAAACTGACAAGTCCTTTTCTTTAACTTGCTTCCATAACAAATATCCCACCTCTTAAATCTGTTTTCATTAGCAAAGACATGGGTGAGGCAGAAAGGGCAGAAGACACTTTCATTTTCTATAGCTCTTCTTGAATGTTTTTATTTGTGTTTTTACATCACTTCAGCATAATGCACCTTATTATGACTGACAGGTCTGTAATGGGATTTTTTGCTATTGTCATCAGGTTTCAGAAAAAACAGAGATGAGTTTTATCAGTTTTGACCTGTAAGCATTTGTCAACATTGGACTTATAAAATATTGTATATCGTTCAGCTACTGGTTTGTTGCCAGACATAAGTAACAATGGTAATCACAACTCTGTAATTGATCCATTTTGGGTTGTTCACTTTTCGAAATTATATTCTCTGTTTAGAACTTTAGTGAAATTCCTGCTCATCTGGCTTGAGACCAGATACACAATTTCCACTTACTCAAGGAGTATGGTGTAAGGCTTTTTTTTAACTACCTCCAGGTTTTGCTTATTTTTTGATTCCATGGAGATGATCTGTCTTCTCGCTTATCACGTCTTCAAGCAGAAAACAACGTATTAAGTATTATACGAAGGTATTTTTAAATTTTATATCAAATTAATAGAGCTGACAAAACAGTGAAAAAACAGCAATAAACCCAGTGGTTTTTGGACCAAAATGATGATTAATATCTTGCATTTGGAAAATTAAAAGGACTCAGATTTTTTTTCTAAGCTTTTTTCGTTGCAGTTTTCTACCAAAAACTCCCAGAAAAATATATTCTTTGCTTGTATTTTTGCAAATCAGAAGGTTTTGGTTTTGATCATGAAAAATGCTTTGGAAATTTGGGTTGGTTCAGATTCAAATTAATCTGAATATTACAATAATATTACAATATTGCAGTAATATTACAATAATATTATTGTTCACTGTGTTGAAAGAAGTTGATGGATTTGGACCAGTTTCCAAGGAAAAGGCATTTGTATCTGAAGAAAACCCTTTTCTGAATAACATGTGGTTAGTGTACTTTAGTGATTTCAGCAGGTTAGCTAAGGACCTGAAGACAGAATCAGAGAAGAAATTACTGTCACGGGTGGAGGCATTCTCTCCCAGGCAGCTTGAAGCTACAGTGGGAGAGAAGGGGAAATTCATAGAGCTGCCATTTATGATGAGACAGTTGTGGTGTTAAACAGAGCACTTTGGTTTCAGATCTATCATTTTTGTAATGCTCCTTGAAGCTAAATGGATTCTTAAAATCAAGTTAAAAATCCCAAGAGTGTGTTTTGTTATGACTAGAGTATCTGGGTGCTTGATGATTGCCCCACACTGCTGCAAAAACAAACTCAGATGAGAAAAGCCCTGTTCCATATCTCCATTGTGTGTTGTGTCTGCCAGGTTGTATTTCAATCAACGTTGCCCTTTGCTTTAAATGGTGTAATTAATAGTTAATTACCTGACAACTAGTAAGTGATATAGAATAGTAATACACCAAATGGGAAAGCACAATATCTAATTATTAGGAAGCTGTTAACCCCACCAGATGATCATCAGCAGCAAATAAGCAAACAAGTGATCAATAAGGTGCTTCATCTAAAAATGCAGAAGGTCTGGAATGAGTGGAAGAGCAGTGCTTTATGCTGCTCATTTCTAAAGGTAAAAAAAAAAACCACAAAACAAGTCCAAAAAACCACACACAGAGGTTAATTTCAGACACTATCAAAATACCACTTTTTGCAGACTGGGGAGAAAAAGCTGGTTGACATACACTGCACTGAAGCATGCCATGGTAAATACACAAGCAGCAGTCTGTATTACCATACAGAACATGAAATCAGCTGGGAGAGAACTGAATATACAATGTATTTCCAAAAAGATGAAAATATCAGGATTCTTGCATTTTTGTCAAAAGTGACAAGGAAAAAAAAAGAGCAACTTGTTTTCTTTTAAACAACTACCAGAGAAAGATAAAACAAAGAAGAGAGCAGGCACACCTCATGCTACCTAATTTAGTTTCTTCCATCAGAAGACAGATAGACAATGTTAGCTGGTTAGCAGTTGCACAAATGAAGTGGTTAGCTGTTCATTAATACCTGAAAACACCTGCGTGAGGCATGTGATACCACTCACAAATTTGCGTGATGTTTAGCTATAGCAACATCTATGACATGAGTTGTAAACATATATGAGCATGATGCTATTGTATACACCTTACAGAGCTATAACCCTTCTACTTGGTTTTGGATTAGATTTTGCCAGGTAGGGACACAGTAAAGAAGAATGCACAAGAATTTGAGGTTCAACAAGGCCAAGTGCTGGGTCCTGCCCTTGGGCCACAACAACCCCAGGCACCGCTCCAGGCTTGGGGAAGAGCGGCTGGAAAGTGCCCAGAGGAGAAGGACCTGGGGGGGCTGGTCGGCAGCGGCTGAACATGAGCCGGCAGCGTGCCCAGGTGGCCAAGAAGGCCAACGGCATCCTGGCCTGTATCAGCACTGGTGTGGCCAGCAGGAGCAGGGAGGGGATCGTGCCCCTGTACTGGGCACTGGTGAGGCCGCACCTCGAATCCTGGGTTCAGTTTTGGGCCCCTCACGACAAGAAGGACATGGAGGGGCTGGAGCGTGTCCAGAGAAGGGCAACGGAGCTGGTGAAGGGCCTGGAGCACAAGTCTGATGAGGAGCGGCTGAGGGAACTGGGGGTGTTCAGCCTGGAGAAGAGGAGGCTGAGGGGAGACCTCATCGCGCTCTGCAACTGCCTGAAGGGAGGTTGGAGCGAGGGGGGGTCGGTCTCTTCTCCCAAGTAACAGCGATAGGACGAGAGGAAACGGCCTCAAGTTGTGCCAGGGGAGGTTTAGGTTGGACATGAGGAGAAAATTCTTTCCTGAAAGAGTGGTCAGGCCTTGGCACAGGCTGCCCAGGGCAGTGGTGGAGTCCCCATCCCTGGAGGGATTTAAAAGACGTGTAGATGAGGCGCTTGGGGACATGGTTTAGTGGGCATGGGGGGGTTGGGTTGACGGTTGGACTCGATGATCTTAGAGGTCTTTTCCAACCTTAGTGATTCTATGATTCTAAAAGAAATAAGATTTCTTAGCATCAACTATTTGGTCAATGTTTTATAAGTCAGGCTACTCTAGTGCTCTGAAAATAGTGAATCATTACCCGTCATCAGGACCTGATGTTGTACTATATTAGGCTGAGAAGCTGCCCAGGCCCTGTTACAGAGCCAGTGCTAATGGGGGGGGAAGCACAACTGCAACCTGCCCTCCCTTTTCGCCCCTATGAATCTATATCTCTGTGGTGTACCAGTCTGCGTGTTCATTTTCATGCACCAGTGACTTCTGAAACAAAGCGAGGGTTTTGCATACAGTTGATATTTGTGCTTTTGTTTCAGGAGAAACCAAATCTTTTTAAAGAAACCTAATCTTTTTAAAGAAACCTTGACTCACCCCAAAATTCACTAGGCAGTTGCTTGGATGGGTATGCTTACCTGAGAAGGTAAGGCTTTGGAAACACGTTCAATTTTTTAGGTGTATGTTGTAATGTAAATGGTTTGTATATGCTTGTTCTTATAAAAACATGCTCATATAAATGGCTCTTCCTTACTTTTGCCAATGACTAAATACATCATCCCCACAAAGACTTTATTTAGGCAAATTTATATGCACAGGGTAGACTTCAATGTGGCTGACACAGACAGTGGAAGATTCCTGCAACTTAAAGAACACATCAGGTAACACAGCGCAGATATAACCATAGGATCCAAAAGCTTTCCTTCATAGTCATTAGATTAGAAAGGTCACAGATTTTTAAATAAACAAGAATATTAAGGTTGCCAGTCTCTACAAAAAAAAAGCACCCGTACATGTTTCCTTCCCATCCTATCTCATTCCCAGTTCATTCCAGTTATTTCTGGAGAAACTTGCTGAACTGGTAGCTTCAGCTGGCTGGATTTAAAACAGATGAATACAAATGCTATGAACTAATTTAATATAGAAGATAAAACCTCTGTTCATGCTACATTTCTAGTATTTTGAGAGTCACAGTTAAACAAGCAGCATGTGGGCTTATCTGGGGGAAGCCATGATTAACATTCAGTGTTAACACTGTTAAATGACAAGCGTTTGTCTCCTGCATTTTTCCTACAACTCAAAAGTTTTTACAGCTCATGTAACATTCAATTAAACATCAAAACCAAAATACCATACTTAAGCCAGTGCAAGAAGAAAGGGATAAGCTTTACAAGTGTAGGGCCTAATACTGTGATCTATTACACTAGTTTTCCAATACTGATTTTTTAAAAACTTTATGAGATAAGAAATCATAACACATTCCTTTCATCTGATCATCTATTTCTTCCTAGATCAATCACCCTCAAAATAATATTTTCAAAAATTATTTCAAATTTATTACTCTGATATTTCCAGAATTCATTCATTTATTTATTTATTTAAAGTCGGAAAGTGGATTCAGACTTACGGAAACTTCAACAAAACATATAGGCAGAATCCTGTGTTCATATTCAATGATACCACATGGAAAAAAAACCTAGGAGAAATCTGCCCTTGATATGTGATTTACAGGAAAAAGAAAAGAGAAACCTAGATTCTGAACACCATGAGGGTTTTAAGAACAGCTTTTATAACTTGATTCTTCCTCTGCTTACACTCAAACTATGTTGATCCCACAGTCTTTCCAAACAGGTTCATCAAATAGGAAAATGTTGAAATACCTTTGTTGCCTATTCTTTACAGTTTCTTCCTTTCTTGACAATTGTATGGTGTCTGTCACTGTATTTGAGTTTCTATAATGTTTGGCAGAGCTGAGCGTTAACACTTTGAGGAAACCACATGGCATTAGAATCTATACTTCTACTTAAAGCAAATACTTATTCTGCAAAACAAAATCAATGATGTAAACCTTTTGCTCTGAAGAAAAGCCATCCTGACAGGTCGTGTTGTATTTTCAAATCACTTATTTCAAATACTTTAATATGGTACTATTCCAAATGATGGTGCAAAGGGCCTAAAATATTCTTCTCAGGAGGAATGGATTATTTTTTAAACAGAAAATTTCCAAATGTACAGATTTAACTTTCATATAAGAAGAAGTATGAATCTGAAAGGGATATGTGTGTTGTGGAATGGAGTTTCATCATACTAAACTTAATTCTCTAGAAGAAATCATTGTTCACTTAGTTGCCTTGTATATATACACGTATATAAGTTTTTGCTTTTTTGCCTTAGAGAGACAAAGTATGTTAGAGAAGACTGAGCTCCTTTCCTTACAGGAGGTGACTATTTGGCTTTGGTATTAATTCTGATTAGTAATGCATGGAGTGAGTTCATATCAGATGGCAATTTGCTAGCTACCCTGACAAACAAGAAGAAATTGGATAAACCAACTATTTCAGTACTTTCCCCATGGCTTGCAACATTTGGTTCCCATTAACTAGGCCATCAAGCTCAATTAGGATCCTTCATAACAACCTGTCAGTCAATCTCTTGAAACCCCCGTATCTGTCACAGCAGCCTCCTCAGTGTCTTTTCAGTCTCTTCCCTAAGATATGTGAGTGGGTTTCAAAGCATTAGCGTTGATATTTACTGATGCTAATGTTTTCTATTCCTGCTGTTTCTTCTTTTTCTGCTTCTTCTTCTGCTTCTTCTTCTTCTGCTTTTCTTCTTCTTCATTACCAACAATAATACTTGTTGGCTTCTTTATCCTGAAGTCCAGCTATGTTCTCTCTGGTATTTGGTGCACTTTGCTTCGTTATGAGAATCAGCAGGAAAGGTGTGAGTAGAAGCATTGCATGAAAAAAAAATCAAAGTCTTCTTTATGTAGTATATGAATAACAAAACCTAAACCTGATACACTGACAGGAACCAGCCTAACTACAGTCAATTCACAAACAAATAAAATATCCTGAAATTGTCCTGAAAGAACAGTATTGCACTTAAATTCAGAAGTGCATCTCTACAGTTGGACCCCATACTAGACTGATACCACTTTGTACAGGTACATGCAGGTGACAATGAAAAGGGAGGGAGGAATCCAACATAATGAAGTGTGGAAAAAGTCATATCGCAAAAAAGGTGGTAGCTAGAGGAAGAGATTGCCTAAAGAAATAGGATAATTTTTTTGAAATACCGTTAATTGATCCAGTTTGGCTTTATAGAAGATGACATTTTTAACATATACATCTTCGAAACATAGCAATAAAAGAAAAGTGATAATTGAAGAGTAATTGTGCAAGTAGTGTCAGCAATGCCAAAACATGTATTTTACTTTAAAATACATCATTGATGCAAACAAACTGGAAAATACCAACCTATACGAAGTGAATGGAGTGACATAGACAGTGTAAGACATATAAGATACTGATTAAATTGGTAAGGCTACCTGGAGTTGCATGAATAAAAAGAATATTAATTCACAGAAATATTACTGAATATTTCTGGGATAATTAAATACTTCACAGGTCTGTGAAATCTGTACTGTACAAACTTGATGATGACAAAATTGGGAAAATATGGAAAAAAGAAATGAAACCGCTGTGCCATAAGGCATCAGGTGGGAAACATTATAGGCAAAACATAATGAAGCCTAGTTGTTAGAGAAGAATGGGAAACTATGAAGCAGGCAAATAATACGAGTTGCAGAAAGTATTAAAAAAAAAAAAAAAAAGTCAGTTTAAGATTTTACTCCAGCACTTTAAAAGGAAATTAAGCAGAAACTTTTAGTTCAGTCAGAAAATCTTAAGACATACATAGAGATGCAACAGTACCACAAGCAAAGTAGTTAGAAAATGAGAAGATTTTTTTCAGAGAGTTGGAGCATAAGGATGAGAAAAATATAATGACAAATGAATAAAGTTTGACTGATTTTTTGAAAAGAACTGTCATAAAAAGACACTATGGACTGACAAAAATGAAGTTTGAGTCTAGTATGAAGCTTAGAGTGAAACAATTGGAAATGTACATGGAGATATATGAGCAAGACTGACAAAAATACCTAACTGGAAATCATAAGAAAGTAACGTAATTCACAATTAATGATTGTTTACAAAGTTACGTGCTCAAATTGACAAAAATGGTAGAATATGTACCAGATTGGATGATAGATATTAATTAAAAGAGCATGGGAAAGAAAGCAACTGATGAAACTCCAAGACTTACTTGCCAATGATCTGGAAGCTCTTAGTGGAATTATTAATGCAACAGGCGTTATTTAAAAAGCATGAAAGACAATATAGGAATTAAGTATTTACAGTCTCTGGGATTGTGACTGTAATCTCTACTGGTCTCATATTGGTTGGAGGAAGAAGCAAGAATCAAAAGTCGCAGTCTTGGTCAGAAGTGGAAGGGAGCAGCCATACGCCAGTCTTAGAGGCACAGCATGAGTAGAATTAGAAGCCAGAGTAAGGCCTCGCAAGCCAAGCAATCAATGTATATCAAGTCCAAGAAGCAAAGCAGGAACAGAATGGAAAGCCAATGGGTCAGAACGCTGAAAAACCCAAACGGAAGGATCCAAGAATGGAAGCAATTGCATAATACTAATTATTTGTGTTAGGATCTTCCGATGGGAATACCGCACTGGCACTGCATAAATCAAAAATTCATTCTGTTATAAGGTAATTGCTCCTTCACTAAAGAACCTTTAAAATGATCTCTAAAATACTGAGGAAGATAAGAATGTTCTAAGCTTACTCTTAGGTGAAGATGGACTTGCATTAGAGGTTCTACCACAGATTTCCTCCTCCTCCTCCCTCAGATCCTGGTTGGTGGAGAGAACCCGTATCACTTTAGATAACAATAATAAGAAATAATAACTTTTCTGGCAATATAAAAGAACTCTCAGAAAAAAATTTCACCCCAGGCATCAAAACTGCAGTTGTAGACACCCTCCATTCAGACTGCCCACGAGTCCCATTCACCAGTACAATAAACCATGCCAACAACCTTCTGTGAAGAACCTGGTGTGCTCTAAGGAGGGCTCCCAGCTTATGTTTTCTGCCTGGCATCATCACAAGACAGTGGAGCCTGTACAGCATACAGCTTGAGTCTCCTCCAGGGAATTTGAAATAGGATGCCCCAGGACCAGCCAGGAGGACCCTTTTGCAAATATTAACACAAGTTGGCTGGTAATTTGACTTTGAGCATGTTCTGAGACAGCAATGCAGATATAACCAAAAAGGCTGAGTTAGCACCCAGTCTTCTCAGTTTCTGATCATCTCAGATCCTTCTTACTGGAAGATCCAGTCCTTTTCGTGTTAGCTCATAGCTGTTCCAGAGTGAACTAAGTTACTTTTATTTTAACTCGCTTCCTCAGGTATCTCCAGCTTTCAGAAGCGATGTTTCTATCTTCTTTTGCTTAGTTCCACTACCTTCCAGTCTTGCAGGATTTTAAATGAGAGGAAAGAAAAGAGTCAAGCTTTCCAGGATATCCTCGGACAAGACTGATGGCTCTGCACTTTTTTGCTGATACCAGCTGCCCACTTATCATTGCTGGATAAACAAACAACACTAGAGGGACATATATAACCAAAAGGTGGCTGATTAGCACTTTGAGTTTAAACTCCTTGTTAAGAAAAACGAATCCAATTCCACGTGGATGTGCTGAGTGACATTAAGCTGTCTTCTGCAACATTTGCAAACTTAATTATCTAACCTTAGAAGTTCTGCCTCAAGGAAATGCAGATAATCACAGCAGTTACACTGGAACCATCCAAAGCATCCTCTGATGACCAGAAGGCCTTAAATTACTTTCTCTTGTGGTCTGAAGTCACCTCTTCTTTCCTTTCTGTTCAGTGTTGCAGTTGTGACCAAATCTTACAGCTATCTTACAACTTGTGACAAAATTGCATGTATTACATCTTAGACTTTATCTAGAACTACACAATTGAAGTTTTCTAATCTTCTGTCAATTCTGATTATTTTTCTTCATACAGCATAAAACCTCCCTTTCCCAGGGAATTCTGCCAAATCTGGAAAGTAAAAAACTATTTGGGGCCATTTAGTTACAGATTTGATCCTTCACTAAGTTATTACCTGTTATTCCTTATATAAAATGGATAAAATCTGCATATATAGGTTTCTGTACAAGTGAGATGAAGAGCTTGACAACAGTCAAGATGAATTTGCAAGTTATTTCAGTGTTGTTAAAACTCCCCAAAACATTTAGACCCAATACCTCTGCCTAATTTTATTCTTTGAGTGATTCTCATCACGTGCCCAAGCATGTGATGCCTGTATAGCTTATGCGTACCAGTATGGTTTTGATCTTGTGGTGAGTGCCCATATGAAACCGTCTGCTCTCCTCCAAAGCTGGATGCTATTTTGTATTTGGTAACGCTGCATGCTTCCCCAGAAGCAACACAGGACTCCACATTCTCTCACAGAGATTTTACTTTCACCATTGTTTCATCATCGTAGTCTGAAATAAGTTTGGTCTGTTTGAAAGCACTGGTGGAAAGCACAGCAATCGACCAACGTAGATTAGGATAAGACATAATAAAAGGGGAGTGGCACAGTAATCTACCAATGTAGATTAGGATAAGACATAATAAAAGGGGGGTAGGAACAGTATCTATCGTTCATTGAAGCACTGAACATTAAAACACCTGTTAACTTTGCACTCTGCATCATGACTGCGGGTGGATTTCATTGGTAAATCTCGGTCCTCTTTCTTTTCTCAGTTAACATCCTTCTCTTTCTCCTACTATGCTGAGTCATTCAGGAAGACAGAGGAAGGAAAAATCTAGTTGGTTTTATTAAAGGTATACAAAAAGGAGCCAGAAGACTTAGGAACTATTCTCAGTTTAAATCAATTGTCTTGTATATTTTTGGACAAGTCACTTATACCATTTCTAGTATATTGAAGTCTCTACTTTTTTATATTTAACCTGAGACATCTCGAAGTGAATTTTTTGGAACTTGCCTGAATTGTCTTGCAGCTGCCAATGTTTTACATTTCTGAAAATCGTGGAGGTCAGCAGAGTCCAAAAGAGTTCCCCCACCAAATGAACAGCCACATAACCTCCGTATAGGTTTTCTTTAACCATTTCGTTCTGGATTTGCACAGTTGTAAGAGTTATGAATAAATGAATAAACTTCCATAAAACTTTTATGTGGGAGGTGTTCTATAAAAATCTAGTACTGTACAAATACATATCTGTTTTCTTCAGTGGCTAGTGAAAGTTGTGGTCATAAAACATTAACATTCATCTAAGCTGCAGATAAACAATAAAGCATCCTAATTCTGTACACAAATATGTTAAGGCAGTACTCCATGGAATGGTTTTGAAAAATTTTCTTAGCATTGAGTTATTTACTTTATATAGAAACTATTTGCACTTTAATAATACGGTAATTATCTTCATGCAGAAGTTAAGTTGCTACATAACAATTACTTCATACAAACAATCTTACTTGCAAAAAGATACATCATTATTTCTGCCAATCCTCTGTAGAACAAGATTAATAATTGCTTTTTATCTATAGTGATCCACAGAAACATTAGAATTAATGATTTTATAGTCTGATATTTACTTTGAAAAGCTCTATGAAATTGCAATGTCATTGCAAAGATTACAGGATATTTTTCCTCTGCAACAGAATCTGAAATCAGCTTTAGCCAAGGACCACTTACTGTTTCTGTTTAGTAGAGGACGGGAAGAATCAAAGCATCACAAAGATTTTTTTTTTATTATTCTTTTTTTACAAAAGCATTTGGCTCACATTCCTGATGTAATTTGACACTTTCACCTTGCTTCACGTTGCAATTATGTCAGCGCTTTTATCATAACAAATGCTTACCAATAGATTGGAGACAGCTCTCCGAGTTTTAGGAAACCAGCTGCCAGCTGCAGCGTGTGTGGTTCTGACTGATAACCAGGTCCCTACGTTTCTCCGAGCCAGATGCAGGCACCAATAAACAGGTGGAGAAGGTGGCCCCCAGAGAGAGGGAAACCGAGGACTTGTTTTGGTATCTGTCCTAGAACTCTGCTGTGAAATTCTTCTGGGGCACCTAAGAGAAGGGGTCTGTTTTGTCAGTGCCAGAAGCCGTGTGTGCACACGTGCACACACGTTCCTGAGATGGAACGGTAGGCTGCAAGAAGACAACTTGACTGACGTTTCACCTGGGAAAGCTAACGTGGCACTTGTGCTATGATAGCTGTTGGCTATGATAGCAAGCTCTGAGAACTCTAGGATGTCACTTACAGAGCTGTCATTACTAGAATAACTGCAATTACTGGCACGCACAACAAAGCCTTCAGAAAAGAAGCAGAAAAATCTAAAAGTGCTTTGCTGAAGGCAAATCTACTGAAAGATGATGACAGGTCTTGGGCAGCTGTGGAGAAACTTGCTACAGATGAATATGGCTACAATGCCTTTATCTGTTCAGGGGAGTGTGTGTTATTTTTTTCATAACAATGCTTTCGATTTACATAAATTCCACATTAATAGATGATNCTATGATTCTATGATTCTATGATTCTATTCTATGAAAGAGTAGTTAACCAAAGGATAAGATGTACTATTCCATTTTTACCTTCTCTGTTTTACAGACAGGGAACCTGCAGCACCTGCAGTGATTAGAAGTAAAATTCTCAAAGATAACTACCAGGCACGTCCACAGGATGAGCTGAGCATCAAACAGAGACTCTACATCGGTGCCAAATGAGCTGGCTTGGGAACCCTAACTAGTAACACGGGGCTCAAAACCACCCTGCTAGGAGACAGAGCTGATTAACATGGAGCTGTACTGTTTCAAGGACGCAGGGCAGTTTCTCTGTATGATCTGTATCGTGGCTTGTGTCACGTTGCCTGTCCCACAGATAATTCAGGTGGCCCTAGTACAGCACTGCACTGTGCTATGCGGACATACATCAGGATACATCTTTTGAGACTAAATTGATCAACAACAGAAAAAATTAAGTCAAAAACCTGTGTGCAAGAGGAAGCCGGCTTTCAGTTCTCCTGGAAAATTTGTGACTTCGGTGCTTTTACAGTGTCCCTTTAAATGCACTGAATTTTAGGCCTAACTAGAATATTCGTAGAATATTCGCCTCAGACCTAACTCCTTAAGGAACTTCAGATTATTTAACACTTATCAAAAACTATTACCCAGATGAGAAAAGAAGCCTCATGATGTTATTCCCTCACAAAATGGAATGGAAAATGGGAAAACTTCTTTAACATTCACAAATAATGATAGTTAGCAGTTCTCTGAGCAAACCCTTAGGTGAAAACCTTTATCCTTATCTACAGCTCCCTCAGTATACACTCACAGATTCAGACACATGTTTAAGTAGCATCAGAAAAACGTCGGTCCTAAGTGTGTAATCACAATGTGCACATTCCCTCTCTGATGCATCTTATTGGCGGTTTTACTGTACTGCAACTGGCTCTGCCTAGATACATCTAGATGTATGTACATTTGCAGCAATACTATTTTCCTCAGGGCTTCCAAATGTCTAAAAAAAGGTGTTTGACAAGTCATGTGTGCAAAAAAGAATAGGAGGGAGCATATGTTCTCTTTTAAATAATTCATGGATTTTTTTCCTTCTGTTCTTCAGCTAATTTGGAGTTGTTTGGAGAATTTTTCCCTCTATTTAAAATGTACAAATGCCTCGCAAATCATCTCAGATGTTACAGTATCTGGAATCATGCCAAAGGATCACAAACTAAAGTTCATATGCTTGCTGATTCAATAATCTTGGGATATTGCTTGTGGAAAATCAAGGATTACACATAACAGACTTTTGGCATCTTGACTTCCTCAGGGATACCAGGTAATGGGCTGAGACATTAAATTCCATAGTGCACGGAGTCTGTGATGTGGTGGATAAAGTTAGAAACAGCTAATTACTGCAGGAGATCATACTGAGAGCTCACGGTCACTGATTTCTCATGGCAAGAGCTCAAGGGATCCTCCGCATTGCTTCTTGCACTTGCTGCTCAGCACATAAATCCATCAGTCCCTATCGAGGACTAAAAGCCAAGGAAAGAGCAAAATGTTTCAAAAAAGGTGCTAAGCCACTGTGTGGATTTTGTTTTGAACATTGCACACATGATGACTTGGACTGCTGAAAAGCTGCAGCTTTAATTAATGATGATTTTGCCTAGAAAGCTATTTTAATACCTCAGAGCAGTAGTTACAAAAGAAGCAAAATAAGAATGAGTATTCTCATCACCAATACTTTAAAAACTTATTGTGAATTGTTCCTAGATACAAGAATGATTTATCTTAACAGAAAGACTTAAGGGAAGCTACCAAATAACAAAAAAAAAAATCTCTGAAGCTTATCAGATGCTATGGAATGTGAATATCAAGGGATGACATGCAGCTGTGCACCTCTGGCGCTCGTGATTGCTTTCAGGACTGTTTGACTGCTGTAAGAAGCAGGATGCAAGAGGCTATTCTGTTTGTTGTGGTGTAGTGACAGCAGTGGAAGCCTATACTTTATAGTTGTGGTTATTACCATTTAACGCTAAAAAGCAGCATGTTAAGTTCAGAAAAACAGGAATAACCCCTAAGAACTTACAGTTGAAGTTCTAATTGCATATGAGAATGTATTCAAGGTATTTTACACAAATGATTACATCAGACCAACAGTTGGAACATCAGACTAGTTTTGAAACACAGAAAAGTTTAGATTGCAAAGGATGTATGGAGGCCATGTGGTCTCCAGTTAGCTCAGATAACAGAAAAAGCTAATATAGATTCCCTAGACATTCTTAAAACCAAGCACAACCTGGTGGCCTTACCCCTTGCTTTTGTTGCCATCATCAGCCTGATAATCAAGTTAGGTGTTACAGCTCCTGTGAGAACTACCTGTGCGTTACAGCTATACCTGTTCTGCAGCTTATTCTGAAGTGATGTGCAGGGCAACAGTATGCGTTGCCAAACACCACATTGAAGAAACTCAACCTCAATGGAAGGCGTGAAGGAACCTGTGTGTGTTGTGGATCTGCATACAAAACTTGGAATATAAATCTACAGGGGAAAAAATGCTGACTTGACTAGTTTTGAAAATTTGAAACACTTCATTTGGTGCACTGGGCTTTTCATGTCTTAGAGGCACGACTCAAAACAGCACCAAAGGTTTTGAACATATCCAGGAATCTTTCAGTTTTAGGAATGCTAATGTGGATCAAGCTTCTCATCCAAAATATTCCCCCAACAAAGAGGTTAATACAGAATTACAAAAGGTGTGGTACCACAAAAGGTGTGGTACCACAAAAGCATTATTACCCAGTAGCAGTTAGCTTGACTTTTAGTTACTAACTACTTAATTTTTGGCTAGTAATATAGAAACTTTGTGTTCAGAATAGAAATTTGCAGAGATAAAATTATAGTATGGCACTCCCAAAGGAGTTTAACAGCTTATTTAAATATACATATCATTTAGTAGTTCAGAAGGAGCAAGTGATAAATATTCTCATTTTATATCCTGCAAAAATCTCATCTGTACCAGGAAAACCAGTCATATATCCAGTAAATGGAATTCACAGAACCTCAAACNTGATGATCTTAGAGGTCTTTTCCAACCTAAATTATTCTATGGTTTGCTGGATTTTTTTTTTTTTTAAGAAAAACATAAGATTAATGCAAATTTAAGAATAAAAATGTGAAGTACTAGAATTAGAAGAGAAATCCATTGTACAGAGCATTGAAAGAGATGAAAAAATCATTGTGTATTTTAATTGGGAAGAACAGGAGTGAAGCTGGCTGCTGCTACCAGCAGTAAACTAACTGGTAGAGTCCTCAGAGCTCAAAGTGGTATGTAAGGAAGAGCCTTCTCACCCCAGAAAAGAAAATTTCAGGCCATGCAATTGAATTAAGAAATCATTAGGAAAGCAAATAAGGTTTCAGGAATTCAACAGAGCTCAAATAAGAGGAAATGCTTAACTGAACAAAGGATGCCTCTGCCTCTGCTCCTTAAGCAGTTGCTGTGCTCAGCTTACTTGGCCATTGTGAGTTAGCACTATCTGTGCTGGCCCCAGGGTCTGCGGAGGCTCTGCAAACTGAGAAGCAGAGCTGCACTTGGCAGAGTGAAAAGACAGGTCTTCAACACAGAGGGAAAGCGTAGTAAGAGATATAAACCCCAAAGTATAAATATTAATAGCACAACATCGGCTCTGAGTTTTTCTGCATACCCTGCAAGAATTTCACTACTAAGCTTGGATCTGAAGTGTAGCTGCTGACCAAGTCTCCATGGGATAGGAGCTGGGATAATTTTACATCCACTGGCAAAACAAGCAAGATCCATCCTGCTTGAATAGCATGGTCAGCATGGCATGAATGCCACCATGGTGCTGTCATTTCACAGCAGAAACAACATGAGAAATATGGGTCATTATGAGTCACAATGGTAAAGTCTAAACCCTGATCCCTCCAAAACACATAATCTAACCCTGCATAATCTGCATACTTTAGTTTTACCTATTTGATTAATGAGGGAAGTAACACTTATTTGCTTAATACATAGGGCCACTGGGACTAAAGAGTAAAGTTGAGAGACTTTATTTCAACATATTTTGCCTTTTAAAGTAGTGTCCAAGGGGAGACTATTCCAACTAATTAATCTTCCACTCCCTGAACTATGGTGAAAATGGACCTGCCTTGTCTCATTACCTCTGCTTCAGCCCTAGAGCCACCTCAAGGTGGTTATGACTACTCTGCAATACATCACGAGAAATGATTCCAATGCCCTCACGGGGTTCTGACTGATGGTGGTAAAAGCCATGTTAGAACAGGCTGTCATACACTGAGATGCCTAAGGTAACTGTCCCTGCTCTAGCAAAAGGAGCGCGAAAAGGCAATAAACTAACAACTACCAAAAAGTTTTGTCTCTCTGACGTTCAGCAGCTTTAGGGCACGTTAATTGTTGCCTTTAGATTTCCCCAGATGCTGGTTTACCATTCCAATTAACTTGCCTCAACTTTTAATCACAGTGTCTTATGACAAAGTGTAAACCCTAGTTATGCAGTTTTCAGAGTTTTCAGCTTGCTCAAAACCTTGGGGGTGGGTATAAAAAGGCAAGGTTTTTTGTCCCTTGTGGCTCCATTTTTCTCCCTAGCAAGATGATTTAAATTACAGTCCATTATACCATAAGCAGCTCTGTTCCAGGGCTCAAAATAGCTTTCCTGGTGCTTGCTGGAAATACGTTTCCTGGAGAAAGGCTTGCTGAACCCATCCACCAGCTGCTGGCACTTGGAGTCATTCCTCTTTCAAATGTTAGAATCTGCACTGTTCTGATTCCTCTTAGACTGAATTTCATTGAGTTTGTTCAGTTCCTGGCTCTACCCTTTGTATGTCCACATGTTTAAATGGTATGCCAAAAAGTTCCCAGCAGGATATGGAACTCCTCCTTACAAAGCTTTCGATAAACTTTTGATGTGTAAAGAAACTCCAAGATAAATGTAGAAAGAGAAGACAGTAAGGATAAAATTCAGGTTCTCTACAAGATAAATACACAATAAAGCTGTTTATCTCTGATATCCACTAGGCATCTTATCAACTCGATTAATAGATGGCTTATATCCTTGCTAATCTTTTACTTTGAAATGATAC
>VZTQ01007847.1:27898-46816 GCA_013400755.1 Pelecanoides urinatrix | reverse complement strand
AAAAAAAAAAAAAAAAAAAAAAAAATCTGGCTTTTTCTCTCCTTGACATTTGTGGACAAGGACTTCCTTTATAGAGAGACGCTCCAGCACTCCAGACCTATTCACTTATGCTCCGTGGAAGAGGGAAGATAAAAGAGGACAGTTCTGTACTCATTGTTGTAAAATTAAATTTTGCTGTACATATTAGGATTCTTTGAAGATGCCAATATCGTGGATCAGGGTCTGTGCAACAGGGAGGTCACAAGCTGTTGTATTGGCAGCTGTGCTCAGATCCTCTTTAGTGAATACGTAGCAATGAACACAATTTCTTCAAGGTATGCATAAATCTTATTAGCATGGTCAGTTGGCCATGCTGATGTTAAATCAGTTATTAAGCCTGACAAAACAGTGACAGTAACTGTTTTGTCAAGGCAGTCCTTTTAATGGTAGAAAGATTCTGAATTTTATTAAAGTAGAATGGCATTTGTTAAGGACAACCTGACATAAGACCAGATAATCCTCTGCTACACTTTTGTTTGCTTCTTGTAAAGACAGTAGAAACGGTTGCATGGCCACATAAGTCTCTCACTGATGAAAATAAAATATAGGTTACAGTGGAAAGACATGTTTAAGTGCCTAGAATAGCAGCACATGTTGTCATCTTAATCAGTTCAAAGATCATTTCATTGAAGGAGCTAACTTTGCATATATGGAGCTAAGATAAGAACTTGCCAGCTATTTCACACTTAGCTTATGCATATTCATTCCTGTGACCATGGCAGCCCTTGGGCTTCTCTAACAGTTAGACTCTGGCACACAGCAGCACTGGAATTAAAGCTGTGAAACAGTGCTAAAAGCACCTATTTGCACGTCTTGACTTACGTCCCAAGATCTGGCCCATTCTGTAGTGAAATAGGGTTAACTTCCAGTGTAAGAAAAGTTCTCATGTGTTTTAACTTCCAAAAGCAATATATTGAAAATGGCTGCAACTGTGAGGCATTTACAAAGCTGATTTTCTATCAGTTTGTGAACCACACTGTGTTTAAACCATCCACACGTGCAAGCCCTTTTTGTCATGTTTGCATAGATATGACAGAATTTACAAAATCCATTTATACACCATTTGTCCTGCAATGTGGTCTTTACACCTTGTTTTTACTAACAGTTCAAAAAAATGTACATCATTGTGGAACAAGAGAAGGAAAATCTTTTCATGAAATGAATGAATAATATGACCTAGTTTCTAAGTGTGTATAGAAATGGGGAGATTAACATCCTCCTACCTTCCTGAGGTGTTCTCAGGCTTTATAAATCAAGAATGTGCTACAGAAATGTCAAATATTATTTAGGATGCTGCAATCTAGATAAAGCCACCCTGTTAGTTATATATACCTGCAGGCTAACGCTTATGTTTCTTTATCTGAAAGATTCTGAGATTCCACTATCTGAAGCCAAAATCTGTTCACATATGACTTCTACAAAGCCATTGAGCCCCTTCAGAAGTTAATGAGCTATTCCTGAAGATTTTCTTTAGCAAATGCTAAAGCAAGGCTTCGTTACTTTAAAAAGTAGCTGCTTTTTTAACCTCTGGAACTGACGTATGTGAGACAAAAACACAGTAAAGACAATACACTTCAGTTTTCCCAGAAAGTAAAGTCACCAAGCTCGATCCCTAGCTAGGACCAAAAAAGAATGTATCTATCTTAACAGAAAAGATAAGCTCTAAGCCTCTTATTTGACAGAGAGTAGTGCCATTGAAAATACTTTCATTGTGACCTTGAAGAGTCAATGCTTGTATTATTTAGAGCTGTTGATTAACTGTTCAGCTATGTACACCCAGAGGCTAATGCCCAGAATCCGTGGGTGCACGAATATCTATTTAAATATCTATTTAAATAGATATTTAAAAATCAAGCTCATTTTAGCTACAGAAAATCCAGAAAGACCAAATGCAATGATTAGTATTTAAAACAATCCTTTTTATGGCTGGAGATCAACTCACTTGTAATACAAAGCAACTTGAGAAAAAAAGACTTACTCTGAGCTAATTACTGCTGTTATCATTAAATCTTCTGAGGAAAGAGTGACAAGGTTTGAGTAGTTTTCACACACCTGTCAAATGAGGTCCTTGACTTACACGTGCTTTTTTCTTGAAAAGTTTTAGGATTTTAGGACACTTATAAGCCCTGGCTTGTTATTGAAATATACTGATAGAATCTGTGTAGTCCCTAGTTTCCTTTCCAGGTAATTGATTAACTACATGCAAGTCTCCTGAATTCCTCATAGAACAAAGGCCTTGGAGAATCCATTTAACTATTGTGCATTTTTTAGTTTGCTAATCTACTGACCAGCATAGTAGCGTTAATTTGCCTCTGCAGTCTTCTGTTGACTTGATTCACACCTGCCTTGTAGCCCCTGAATAAAAGGGCCTTTTTTATGAAGAGAAGGCATCATCAATTTTCTAAAGAGCAGAGCTAAATTCTTCTGAGATCCACTATTTTATTTTCTGTACCAGCACTCACTTAGAGAACTATTTTTAACTCTTCCAGGATTGATCTAGTAGTAATCCCCTTAGTAGACCTTAATTCAGAGAACTTTCTGACTGTGTCCAAAGGGCTAAATCAAAACCAAAGGCTCAGTTGTGCCTTAGCATCATTAAAGTACAAACAAAATCCAAATCCTACCTTTAGTCCTCAGCATGTTCAGGCTATTTTCCTTACCCTCCCCCTTAAACTTTCCAGGCCTTGCAAAATCAGCTAGGAATACTGCTAGAAGAAAAGGAAGAAAGGAGAAAAGCTTCGTTACCTCCCTCTTGGCCCAAAGAGTTTCATCATTTTTAAAGTATAAAAATTAAAAGCTTCCCAATTCTTGATGCCATTCCTGCTAACAGCTCTAATTCTTCTTTCACCTAATACTGTATTGTTAGTTACAAGTCTTTAGTGTGGCACCTCAAAGAGTGAGTCTAATAGTTTCACTTCACAGCATCCTTTCAAAGACTAGAAGGGTAATGGCACAGGCATTTTATGAAGACTTATTAGGCAACCCGCAACAGATAACAGCAGTAGAACAATTAGCTACATTCATCAAGATCACCTGAACAAGGAACAGCATGTCAGACACATTTGTATCCCCATCAAAAGAGAATATAAATCTCAATATGTAAGTTTAGAAGACTTGTTAGACTTTCATGCCTTGACAGTGTTATATTTTCCTTTCATTGTACACTGTGATGAGTTGCCGCATGGAGTTATTTCTTTCAGTTCTGGAATCTAGCCAGGTTTGTTTGCAGTCAGGTGTCTCTTGGCTTAATAATAGTCAAAAAGAGATTCACTACAATAAGGCAGTGATCTAGCAATGGGGAAAAAACCACAAGTACACTGAAGAGAAACAGTTGCAATCAGGACTTGACAGAGCTGGGATCAGTTAAGAAAGTCTGTTATTCGTGAATCCTCCGAGTCTCCAGTTTTTCCTCCCTTTCTGAAACAGAATGGTTAGGAACAGAAAATCAGTGTCAGCATTTCCAAGACACAGCTCACCCTGTAGCAATTAAAAACTTAATCACCTTTGCATTAAACCGAATTAAAAGTAGACTAATAAATGGAAATATACTTAGCAGTAGTGGCAATTTTTTTAAGGGCACCTGCACATACTGATGTGAGACACTGAGGTAAGGCAGTATTAGGCAATCTATGTTGAAACCCTTGTTCACCAAAGACTTTCTGTAAGACTGAGCAAATCACTCTGAACTTCAGTTGTCTGTCTGCCAAGTGAGGACACTGAAAGCTAGCGAGAAGTGAGAAAACCCAGTATTCTAGTTGCAATCACATCAGTAAGAAACTCCTATGGTCATCCAGAATAAGTTTTAGAATGGTAGGCTTAAGTTATTTTCCCCAAATTGTCAGATTCATTACGGTTCTTTAATGTCCTGAAACAAATACTGAATTTACCTTTGAAGTAAACTTACTTATTAATAGGTCTGTAGTACTTACTGACAGACTAATACATCTACCTTGCCAACTCTGACTAATAGTTTCCATGAAAAACATATTAAACTCATGACACCTTCCATGATATTTGCCTCTCAAACAGCAGTGTAGTAAGTATTAAAATTATGAAGATGAAACTGTCTATTCCAAAGTAGCTCATCACCTTAGTAACCTGACTAGGAAAACCATTTTAATAAGGAGGATTATTTTTACATCAGTCGCTGGAAAGCAGCACCAAAGCATTGTTTCTCATAGTGTTTCTTTTATAAGGTAGCTGAGCAAGCTTAAATTAGGATGCTCAACTATCCCAGTGATTTTAGTATGATTTGTACTAAAATACATAAACATCTTAAAATTCCATCTCAGTAGCTTTTTTTAGCAGTATTGAATATCCACAACTACCAATTCAAGTAGCAATTACTTGTCATTGACTTGCACAGGTCACATAGGAAACCAGTGTCAGAAATGAGAAAACAGTTCAAAGATCACTGATGTCACCCCAGTGATATTCCATATAACGGAGTAAACATTACATGCTACACAAGTAAATTGAAGGGCACAAATATCTTCCTTATCAAAAGGGAAAAATAGCTGCACAAGAAATATCAATCTGAAATAAACAAAGCACCATGAAGACATTAATGTGTGCCATTTACTTTAATTAGTAGGTGGCTATCTGCTGTTCTAACAGAAAAGACACTTCAACGAAATAGAATGAACCTGCATGACTCCCTTGGCAAATGCAGAGCGGAATAACTTTCTTATTAAAAAGAATATAAAGATCAGCACAAAGAAGGCAAAGACAAAAAGCATACGAAATTCACCCTCAACAAAATGTTCAAGTAAACTACAAGGTCGATACTGTACAAATATAATAATTTGAGAATACAGGCACTTTCCCCGCATCAACAGCTCCAGAAGAATCAGAGCTTGCTAAGGTTGCAGCAGGTGACATCCCTTTCATTAAATATTTTTAAGCTGTTTTTTAGCTTTTTAAACAGCAAAGAACTCTATTAAAAGAAAAAGCATTTTACTTGCTAAGAACTTCAGGTAATTTTACTGAGGATGTAACTTAATACTCTAGGAATTACAAGTTTATTATCTTTATTCTCATATCTTTCCTTATGATATTGTCATACTGGAAACATCATACTGCTGGGGAAAGTACAGTTACACTTATGAATTAAACAGCTCCAGTTCCAGAATACAGAGAGGAGCCACAGCTCACTGACTTCATTTCAGTGTGGAACTTGCCTGCCAACATAAGGCACACCAATTTTAAGACTTTGGCCTTGCCTTTTCTGCCTACAGCATCACATCATGGGAAGTGCTTACCCACCTGGTTTTTTGGACTTCACACTGTAAAAGTAGATGCATTACTTACATGTTCTGGTTTTAGTCTGCTCTTCTCAGTCTTGGAGTCAAGTAAGAAGTCCAGTGCTTCAATTTACATTTCTGTAGGGAATGTTAATATTATTTTCCTTTTTTTTTTTTTTTAATTTGGATGTCTTTCAAACTATAAGCATTTACTGGAATATGAATTACTTCTCTTGTTGTCCACAGTAGATTCTATTTGGGCTTGGAATAAAACAATGAAATCAGGACTGTTATCTCCCTACAGTGAGTAGTCCAAATGTTCAACTTTCAATGAGATGGCTACAGTCATCTGTTTGACATAGGCTTTTGAACTTCATCCAGGAATTGCAAAGGAGAGAGGTTGAGGGGAGCCGCCCATGGAGTCACTGGGGAAGCTCTTTATTGAGTTACACGATTTACTTATAGTACAGATAGGTATCCCTGCCAGTAGGATCAGAGAGCTCTGAGACAGCATCTGGGAAGACTCTGTCAGGAAAAACTTAAAAAAAAAAAAAAAGAAAAAGTTGGCTTTCAGGTTGACTCATGTAATTTTCCAAGTCTTAAGCAAGACTGAAGCACTGAGTAGATCTAATGGAACTGAAAACAACTAGGTGCAATTGCATTTCTTCTTCTAGGATGAGGGAGAAGTTCCTACCTAGTTCCAGAGGAAATAAGAGAATGAAATGATGCCTTAGTGGCAAAAGGACCCAAAAATTGTTATGACAACAGGGATGGTGGGGCAGATTAAGTCAATTGGCTTAATCTGACTTCAATTAATTCTATAATGAGCATATAATTTCACCCTCCTGCAGTACAGAACATATTAATTTTAAGTACAAGAGCAAAAACAATAAGATTAAAGCAAAATTAGAACTGTAATTTCCTTTCCTTCAAGTGCTAAATGGAGAAGGAAAAATAAGGCAGTAGCTCACAGCTTTCTAGCTGGTGCCTGATTTGCCATACAAAAATCTGACATAATTAACTAAGCATACAGCACATTAATTTTTCTAATTTAAACCTTTTCTAGTTGCTTTGCATTTTTGTTGGACACAGATTTCATTATCTCAAAAAAATCGTACATTTCAGCCCTTGCTGAAAATGTCCGTCTTGCTTCAAGGCAAACAAACTAATGAGATGGAAAGGGCCTGTATACATACAGAGAAATTGAAGAGGAGATATTACAGGATGAAAATATTTTACAAGTGTTTATTAGTTTGTACAGCTTAAAAGGCCAGAGAATAGACTTGGCTAATTGAATATTCTCACGAGTCTTCCAGATCTAGAGAAAATAGCCTTGAAGCATCTTATTCTTGTTGAATTTCTCAAGCCCAGATCGTTAACAAAGATCAAAAATAAGCACTTTTTCCAGACAACTGGTGTGACCAGTTACATCAGTCTCTTCTATTAAGATAGTCATAGTATACTTCCTCCTTCACTCACCCATTGTCTATGGTCAACAACATGCTTTTTTCCCTTCTTTTTCCCCTTTAGATATAAACAAGGATGCCTAACTTCTGGACAATGTAGTAAGTGTGGATTCTGTCGGAATGGATCACCGATTCTGCTGTGCAGCTCTATGAATAATTGCCCACAGATGCTATTTCCTATATAAATGCATTGTATTACCACTTAACTAATAAATGTCACCTGAAATACCACCAAGGAAGCAGAAAACCTTTCTTGCACAAAGTCATCTGTCAGCCTGCGCAATATCATGACAAACTCCGGTCACCTAAGTAGTAGCCACTCAAATCTCTACAGTAACAACTAGGACAGAAATCAACTTTCCCAAACTAGTTTACCTGTGGCAATGCTAACACTTGCCACATCATAACTATTTTTTCCCCAGCATAATTCTTTCACAACTCCCCACAAGTAAAGAGATTCTCTCCTAATTTTCAGTGAAACAGATTTATGGTAGGTAGCACCACACTGCATTTCAGCAAAAAGGAAAGAGAATACATACACACTTGCCAATTTGTCCTAGCTTTCAGTAGTGGATGACTGAATGACTTTTCTCACATTCCCATTAATCTCACATGTGTGACCCTGCAATCTACATGAAGATTAAACATCTGTTTATGCTAGCAATAGTGCTAACAAATATTAAAAAACACCGAAATAAGTTAAATCAAAAGTTATATAAACACTCATCACAAGTTTTTATTTCCTGAAGGTGACAAATCTCTTTGGAACTTTCACTGTGCCATTACGGAAAGGAGGGGAATACCCCTTTCCTCACAGTTACACTGCTTTGCTTTTGACCTAAGGAAATTATGCTGTTGAGAATTACAGATGACTTGACAGCACTTTGCCTCTTTGTATCTGGAGAGCGGAAAAGGGAAAAAATAGAAAGTATGCGTGAAAGCAAAAGAAGCAGAACTAGCTAGCAAAACTCTGAAATCAGGAGGTAAGGCAAAGAGATGAATGTACCTGCAAGACTTGTCTTGCTAGTGTGCAAAGACTTGATGCTGGGTTATGGTAAGGGAGGAGGTGAGAGCTATGCTGGGTTTTTTGGAACATTCACCACACAATAACAGGCACTCCTGTCACCTAGTATGGGATGCACTGAATCCAAGTGACACAGCTGACAGAAAGAGTTATGTAGCTCCATGAGCTTGTGTACTTTATTGCTTACATTAGCTCCTGGGAAAGAGAAGAAGGAATCTCAATGGGCTGTACATCTTCACTGATGCTCCTCATGACATTGTCTCCTTGTATCAGGGAAAGTGGAGGTGACGTGTGGTACCTGCCTATCATGAGTATGGCCAGCGTGAGATGTTTCCGATGCTCAGCTGTCTGACACCTCTCACAGCAGACAGACAGAATCCAAGCATGGACTGAAGAGAACAAAATTGCCAGTACACCTTCTCCGAGACAAGTTTTACTTCTCATTACCCACATGCTTGTAGGAAATCTAAAGGAAAGGTTTTAAATTCTTTGCAGATTCATACTAAAACAAAGGGCTTGGGCTGAAAAAAACATCAAAGCATAAACCTCATTGTCCTTCTCTTTGATAAAGCAATCTGTAATGGTCGCTGACAAAACCTTACAAACTAGCTCTATTCAATTTGCCTTGCAGCGGCAGATCTAACAGCTGCCACGTCCCACCACTGCCTCCCACCAGTTGTCATGCTGTCAATAAATATGTGTCAGAAGGTGTAAGTTAGGCTGATTTATCCATAATGGGGACATCAGGAAGGCATCCAGCTACCAGTGTGGTGAGTGTTGTGTCTAGATCAGGCAAGCTAACAGGGACACAAATACTGCTGGTTTTGAGCCTGCTGAGTCAGAATTAATAGGCTGCATTCAGATGGTTTGGACTTTTTCTGCTTTCCTTTGGTATTCCTGCATCTGATGCCATCATTCCCAGCTGACTGCAAAACCGATGCAAATCAAAAAAAGCAACAAGAATTAAGTACAAAGAGCACATTTCACCGTTAAGAAGTTTCTGACCATTACCTGTCACTAACCAGTGTCTCTGATGGCACAGAAGATACTTTTGCCTCTATATCCACATCTAACAGACCATGATAGTTCTATTTGTGGTCTGAAGTGTCCTGTTAGAATTAGTTGGTTTAGAACGACTCAAACTGAATAACTGTGGTATTACCCAAACTCCTTTTCACAGCTATCAAGGTCAGCATCTCCCTGTTATCTTGTAGGTCTGGGGGGAATAAGACTTTCCCTTAAGAAAAAGCCTCAAGACATGTCTTGCTTCTCATGTTGCACCCTTTCACTGGTAAGACCTACAAAAGCAGGAAATTAAGAGAGGGCTAAAACTAATGTAGCCCTGTTGTGTCATGTGAGATGGGATTGATTTAAAATTATTGACCTCTTGCACATCCCTGTCAGCAATTTTATTTCCACTTTAGGGCTGTTTGACTGCTGTGTTGCTAATGCCATTAGCTCTGCTGCTGGAGCCTACTGTCACGCCATAAGGTTTCATACATGTATGGCATCGCAAGCATGACGTTTGACACCTACTCAATTGAAAGCATGTTTACAAGAGGTTACACAAGCCAGGAGAGTTTATCCATCTTTCTCTCAGAGATTAGATTTGCTAGGCAAAGCCAAGAATAAATGTATCCTATGCATTGGGAAAGGCTGTCACTTGTTTCAACAAGTCAACATGGAGTTGTTTCCTGACAGCACTGTCTGCTTAAGCTATGGCTGTGTAAGGCTGCTGAAAACAAACCAGCTAATTACTATCTATGTGCAATGCAGAGTTCTCATCTAGAAGATACAGTATCAAGGTAAAAGCAGCTTCATATTTCTACTTATCATAGTAGACTGTGATAATAGTTAGACCACCTAATTCTGTTTAGTATTGTTCAAGGTAATTTGTAAAGTCATTCCCATTGTTCCTCTTTCTACAGTGTTGAAACTGAGGCACAGAAAGGTCATCTTTAGTAGGAATATTGATACACACATGAAGAGATTATCTCCTTAGACCCAGTGAACTACCATAGCCATTCAGCATTACTTTTCCTCTACTCAATGTACATTGGTTGACAAACCTCAGGCTTCAAAGTTCAAAGAGTATCAGAATATGAGCATCAGGACAGTTATCTAAACCATGGACAAACCTTGTGGTTTCAGGAAAAATTGTGTTACTCCCTGAGAATAACAGACTTCCTTCTGCAATGCCCGGTACTCCTACCTTCTAGCTACAAGTCTATCCTAACTGTTTCTGAATGCTAGCAGAAAAGGGCATCGAGAGTACTTTCATTATCACTATTTTGTATGATTCATTTCATATAAGCTGTATTTCAGACAATTTTAAACGGTATAGACAGTGTGTTAAAATAATCAGATGAAACAGATGTTAAAAAGAAACAATCTGCAAAGCAATGTAATTGTTCACGTCGTGCTTAGATAGCTCCTATTAATGAAGTACAAAACCACCTCGAAGATGTTAATGAACTCTGCAATTTCATTACAAGATAAAGAAATATTATCATCCCTATTTTACAGGCATGATTCCACACCAGAAAGATTAGATACTTGCATGTGTTTATCCAGGACATTTGAGGCAGACCAAGCAATGGCTCACCTAAAGACTCTGTGCTATGCTTAGAGAGGAGTTTTAGAAATACAAATCAGGGATCACAAAACAGGTTTCTGCAGCACACTAACCTCCCGTAACTGACATCCACATTGTATTCTTTGGATGTGGCCTCTCTTGTTTCCACTCCTGCCAGCTTTCTAAGTACATTCGCGTAGAAGCACTAGAGGGGAAAAGGAAATCCTGAATGAAGCTAGCAATAGCATTCTGTACATATGCAAGACTGGAGAGCTAGGATTTTGAAGACGAAAGGAAGATGCAGTAATGAAGGCAAGAGAGAGTAAAGGGAATGAGAGTGCTCACAGTGTAAACACCAAACACAGGACAAATAATTAAAAAAAGAGGTAAAATAAGGTAAAAATGCAATACATATGTAATTTTCTTAAACCAATTTGCTTGTCTCAGTGACTAACATTACCTGCCTGCCAACAATGATTGGTGGGTGTTTGCAAGTTCAGCTAAACTTGTGTTTTGCCATTTTTTGTTTCGATGCTTTACCTAACAAAATTTTGACATGATAATAAGGCTAAGGTGAACAGCACACAATATTCCTTTGCTCCCTTCATACTAGGTCAACGAAGTTCTCCCCAAGAGACAGTCACATACACCGTGTCATTATACCTCTCACCACAGCTTGGAGCACTCAGTCGTTTCCAGGAAAATACTTACCATGGAGTACACAGAGCTAAGGATGCTTTATGCTTGATCTGAGATTTGGGATATTACAGAACATATTCCAGGCATGCTTTCAACAGACTCACCCAGGCTCTGCTTCGTACAGTTACTGCATGTATATTTTATGTGTATGTAGATATATAGTGGTGAATAATTCAAAGAGCAGGACACACATACTACAAAGGGAGTTGTGATGTGCTCATTTGATCTGCTTCGGTAAAATTATTTTCCATCACAAAATTTGCAGCAATGATGTGCATTTTAAGTATTTAATACTATGCAGAGACATCAGCATGTATTTTCCTTTGAAAAATACTTAATTATATCAGTTTAAAATGATGACATTAAAGCCAAAATTGATTAAATTAGGTTTAACATGGGCTAGGAAGTTTTTTGCAAAAGTGAATGTTTTTTCAGCATCCTGTATACACTATATACTCTATGCACTTTTAAGTGCAAGCCCAGTTATAAAACCCGGTCCATAAGAATAACATTAAGAAGCTCTATTTCCCCAATGATTGTGCGTACAGTTTGGCTGAATTGAGAAGCCAGAAGATGCACACCGACATGCACACAGACACTCTAACTATCTGTGCTGCAAATTCTGTATAATCACCTGGTGGTTCTTCTATCATCCCTTCCCCCTTCAGAAGAGTAACAGCAAAATAGAACCCAATTTTGCTGATAACTCATGAAAAAAAGAGGTGAAACAGCTGAGTCTCTAACCTGGAATTAAGATTGAGTGTCTTTGATATCAATATTTGCTACATTAATCGTTACGTCTATTCAGTAATCTGATGGGACTTTTAAGGGCAGCTAAAGGCAGAAGGCTTGTAAGGTATGTGTACAGATGTGAATTCTTTCTGGCTGCATTTCCATACATCTGGCTCCTAGTGTGAGCCAGCTCTGGTCCAGAAGCCATATACAGCCATATTATCAGAACACTCTGGCCAGAATATCAATTTCCTCTACTGTGTTCTAACAGGGTACTTAAAGATCGTAAATAAGATATATTTGCTCAGACACTGTGCTACATATGACTCCTGGGTGAGAGTTAGGTTACACCTATCCACTTTGTCTTTCGAGCAGAACAAACTAATGCAAGTGTATGTCAACGTAAACCTGCACACAGTTTCATAGGACCGAATTAAAAGAATCCGTTATATTCCTTTAATCTAATTGCATAACACAGACTATAATAGAGTTTTAGTAAGTGCTTGCTACATCATTCCCATACCTTCTGGTTGTGTGATGATGAGCGTTTCCAGGATGCTATCCAGTTTTAGTCTAACGAAAAAACGAGGAATATTTCCTGCATGGTTACTTCCCTAGTAAAACCTCAACACCGTACCACATATGACTTAAGAGCCTGAAGCCTTAGATCCTTTATTCTTGTACTGATTTGATTACAAGCACTTCTGTCAGAAATAGGTCTCATGTAGGTACTTACAGCCTGCGTTCCACTCACCACTTACCCCTTAGCCTGTGTTTACTAGCAAAGGCCGTTATCAACAGGGTCTGAAGAGAAATGGTCACTACCAGCAGTCAAGAGAATAATCTCCTCCCTATGCCTCAGTGAAACAAAAGTTACAAGTGCTCTTGAGAGAACTTATCATACAAGCTATTCTCTTCACCAGATTCTCCATCATCACAGTAAAGACTAGATCCATATTGCACCTGGTATTTCATAGAATTTGACAAGCAACCTTGTCTGTTCATCTGATCCCTGGCATCTACAAGTCTCTCACTGTACCTTTTATGTCTTAAAGTATGCTGCCTAAGCACAAACCCTTCCTTTCTTCCTGGTTATTGCAAAGCCAGTAAAAGTGTGCAATCATACTTTCACAGCATGATCTTGTTCTGAAGTCATTGGAGGTATCAGCACACACAAAATCTTAGAACACAGCTGAATGAAATAGCTACAGACTCACTACAGTCAGCCCCCCCCAGCCCAGTACACGCATTAACAGCACCCTTGAAAATTACCAAGTGCTTAGAAATAACCTAGAAACTAAACATGAGAAGTATTATTGAAGGATATATCACTTTTCCTAAACATAGGAACAAATTGTTCCAAAAGTTACAGTTCCTATTGTTATCTGATTTTAAAAGACCACAGAGATAAAAACCTTAAAGTTTTCCACAACCAAAAAATTCTTATGGTTGGGAAGGTTTCTTGATATACAGGCTAGATCTTTATCCTAAATCTCTATTACTGCTAGCCAAACCTCATTAAACTACAATAGATAATTCCTCATCTACTTTGGTGGACAAAGATAGCTTATCTTTTAACCAGTCCATTTTTTATAGTCTCCTTTTATCTTTCTTCCTCAATCTCATGCTACCATTCCACATTTTCTATACAACACTGACAGAAGAGGCCACAAATTAGAAGTATTTCCGTTGATACAGTCGGCATGTGGTTCAGGTGCATGATCTTCCTCAGCAAATACAAAAGAACTACTCTTTTCTGCCACTATAACCCATTTTCTAGCCAAGACTTCTGAAATCATTGTTCTTTACTGAAGAACACATGGGAAAGGGTATCAAGAAAATAAGTTTTTTATGGGATGCTTCTCCTTTGCCTTGTAATTAATTCCACTGGGCTCCCATCCATCATTGAAATTAATGTCCCAAACAAATATTAAACATTTATAATGCGCTTAAAAAAAACAAACAAACAACAACAACAACAACAAAAAAAAACCCAAAAAACCCAACCCAGTATCTTCTTTTGTTCTTCAAAAAGAAAACAAACAGACAACACATTTTTGCAAATTGACACTCACTGTCAAACACCATTCTCCTGAGGCAAGATCGAAACAATACAACTAGATATATGTGCCTGAGCTGCAAATGGAGTTTGTGTATCCAGGCACTATATAAATAGAGAAAGTAATCACTAAGTAGCAGAATGTCATATTAAACCTTGGAAATCATTACAGTTTATCCCTTCCTCTCCAGAGAAAATGTATTGTCTCTGAACCGTTAAAATATCAAGTGTTGGAACACATTTGTTTCTCTCGGAGAGGGGTGCTGTGCAATCGACATAGCCAAACCATTTGGTTGAGGAAACCACAAGAGCTACCAAATGAAAACAGCTGCCGAAAGCCTCGGTTCCCACTCCTGCTCCTCCCTCGCCCTCTGCAAGCCGCTCGCCGGGCCCCCGGCCAGCGTGCCCCCCCACCCGCTCCCACCCAAGGTGCGCGGGGACACTGGGGGACGCGGCCCCCTCCCACAGCACCACAGCCCTCGCTGCTCGCCAACGCTGCCCTGAGAGCAGTGATAGTGCCCAGGGCTGTGGGCAGCATCCCAGGTGGGACCATTAAAGACAATTTGTGCCCCCGGGGCCCCGACACCTTCCTTAGTTTGTTTCTTCCCCAGCCAGCTCTCCTGTTCAGTAGATAATTATTCTCAAACAGCCTCAGAACCGTGGATGAAAACAGCTTGATGACTTTCATTATTACATTCCACTTCAATAAGTTGCTGCCATTAATTAGCGAAACAAAAATTATCACTACTGTGTTGTACACTAATAAACACTAGGGTAAAATTCCTGTCTTCATGCTGCTGTCTGTTTCTTATAGTACTAGACATTTTCATTTCATTTCTCCCTCCAAGCATATATAATTCAGCCACTTCTGGTGGGAGAGGCTGGAAATCATCCAGCAAAGAGCAGAATTATTCCACAAGTAGGGAAAGACGAATTAGGTCAAAAGCAGTTGGAGAGGATCCCACTAGCTCTTGGCCAAAAAGAGGAAAAAAAAAGGGTAAAAAAAGGGTTCAAAACCCCAACCCTAATTTTCCTCCTATAATCTGCCTGAGCTGTCACTTGCTTCAGCCTTTCATCATTGTTCTGGTGACCTGAGGACCTTAAATGTCTTCTTATCTCTACATTTAACATCACAGGTGAAGAAAATCAAGTGTACGAGCAAAAAATGACTGAACAAAGTTAATAAAGATCTCTTCTTTGATTGCTCTGCATGTCTTAAGACATTTGCAGATGATGAAGTTGTCTATCATTAAAACTATCTGTATGAATTAAAATTATGGCAGAAAGTTACTTCTTATGATTTCTGTTGCCTGTGATTGTGTGATACATTTCTTAAGGTTGCTAGTGCTAGTGTATAATAAGAGAAGACACTTCTAGAAAGACCACATAGGATATAGTCAGCTGCTCTCTCAGTAAACCTGTGGGAGAACATATATCCATTATTTATGCCTCATAAAGCTGCGCAGAATTTATTTTGTAGAAATGTGGTAATTATGTTAGGTCAGTCCTGGTCGTGAGGTCAGTCCTTTCAAAATTTCACAATGCACGCAACAGTCTGCATCTCCGTATCACAAGCTACATCAACAGCTGGAAAACTGGTCAAAGAGCTACACTCCCTTTCCAGGCTATTAATGAGGCCTCTGTCCTGGCCTTGCATAATGCGGCTGGAAATATAATTGCATATGTAGTAATTTCAAGAGCCTCAAATTGCGCAGAAAGATTGGAAAGATTCCGGTCAGTTGGAATAGCAAATGTAGTGGGAGTGAAATATGCTACATCAGACCCTCACAATGTGACAGGGTCGATTTTCATATTTCATTTTTTATTTATACAGGTGAAGCAAATGTTATCCCACGCAAACTGTGTAGTTAAATAAGGTACATTCTGCAAAAATTTTAAAAGTACCAGATGGAGAAGGACCAAAAGGTACCAGTCACTCAACAGTACCACAGAATGAGGACATAGTTTGTTCTAAACTGCCCTCTAACAGTTTTATTCCTAAGGTGACTCAGGCAACTCCACAGGAAATGATTTTTTTCTAATATGCTTATTTTTGGCAGGCGAAAGGACGCCACTTTAAAATTCAAGAAAAATGTAGTGGTTTGTGTTTGGTTTTTTATTTTATTTTAACAGAATGTTAAGGGGAAATAAGGCAGCCAAGCAGGAAAGAATAATTTGATGCCCAATGAAAGAAACAGCTGATGGAGAGCACTGGGGATCAGAAAACCATTCCATAACTGAGGCTTCCATCCCTGTAAGAGAAAAATCAGGTGTCGGACATGAACACATCAACTGACAAACAGAGGTAGGGAGTATCAATCAGATGAATTTTTTCCAGGCTCCATCACCAAATTTGCATGTTTGTGCACAAGAGAGAAAATCTTAAGCGTATGGGCAAAAGAAGAAAAAAAATTAAAGACCTATTTACCATTGGCAACAAAAAAGCAACAAGTACAGGTATCTTGGCCATGGAAGAACTCACAGCTACAGTACATTTCTTTCTAGTGAGGGGTAATGGAGAAGAATAATTAAACCTCAAAGACATTTTTTTCTCTTGTGCAATTTTTCTTTGAGTAGAAAACAAGCTTTGAGGCTGCCTCAAGACACTTTTAGGTTTGTTATAGCCACAAATGCAAGGACAACAAATGAAGACACTTCATTGATCTGCTCCTCTGTTTTATGAGAGAAGACACCTTAATATTCACTGGGGACAAAGCCCTGGCAAAACAGAAAAGAAAAAGAAAAGAAAAAGCTACTGTTTCTATACTTAACAGAATAAGAGAGAATTCTCAGGAAATGCAGGGTTTTATTTTAAATCATCAGCTGAAGCAGCCTGTCTTGCTTGTGAATAAGTGTATTTGCATGAATAACAGCTGCTTGCTAGCTTTCATGTGGGGAAAAATTCCTAGCAGTGTTCACACAAAGTGATGCAAAAGAGCTAAACCAAGAAGCCAAGTAAGTTATGGGTAAGTTTTTTATGAAACGCTGTAAATGCTTGGTTCTGAAACCAGCAGCAGTACAACAGAAATATTTGCTTTTATAGTGTTAATCTCCATGCATTTGGGATGACCACCACACCTCCCAGTTTAAAAGGCCTTCCAAGGAGCTAAGGTCTCACACCGTAACAGCCTTTCTTGTTACACGGACTTCCTTCTATACCCAAGAATCATATAACCAGTTAGGGAGGCACACAGACTTCCTTCCTGGAGGGTAGCGACTCTTAAACTGCACATAACCTCACCATGTTTTACCTCGGCAGATATCTTCTACAAGGGATGTAAAACGTTGGCCAATGCAATGTTGTGGCGTTGCGGCCTTTGGGGGTTGGGATTTCATACTCCGAATCACTCCAAGTACATGACAGTCTTCCCAGCCACAGATTTTCTGTGGGTGCTTCGTGGCAAGGCAGTCTGGGATCATGCCTCACCCACTTCCCAAATTTTTTGTTAGAAGGGGACCCAGAAATATGCCACTTAGTCTGCTCTTTCATTGTGCCCTGGTTTCTATGAAAGGAATCCCAGGGCCAGAAACTGCACAGACGAGCGGGAGACAGAGGTCACAGACCGCAAAGCCTTGCACAGAATGCCCTTGCGCAAAAGATTATTGCAGCCCTTCATAATTTTAACATGCCTTGGATCAGGTCTTTTTTTTGAGAACACCTCCAGACATGACTATTGTCCTTCTTCCTTTAACAGGTATTGGAACATTTCTGAAAATGGCGATAAATAATATTGGTCGTGAAATCAAGACAAATGACAGATTTTAAAAGGTCTTTCTCTTCGCAGTACAAAAAAGGGTTTTACACAAAATATTTTTGATTTTCAAAGACGTCAAGCAAACCAAAAACTGCCTTCAGAAAGAGACGTACGTATTCAGAATTTCAGGAAAGTAGGTTTTGTATTATTTGAATGATAAGTACAGAATTTGGAAGTGCTCCTCGTGGATATCTTCAGGGGTTTAGTATAATTATACAGAGTTAGAAGAGAATCTGTGGGACAGTATTCTCCATTTGTGATTCTCTTGTAACCTTTAAGCTATCTTTTTTGCTTTTGTTACAGCCACATGAATACAGTAATTATTTAATGTTACTTCTGTTTCTGTTGCATTTTTTGTTTATTCATTTTTATTTATTTATTTGTTTAGTTATTTTCTCCAGGAAACAGTTTAGCAACTTTTGGAAGTAAGAGAGAGCCTGGGGGTTCTTTCAGCTGTGCACAGCCCCAACATCAAAAAGGATGTTATCATGGAATAAAGTTGCCAGGAGGCAAATACTATTTACAGACCCTCTGGACCTATAATGCTGTAATGATAAGAAATGTCACTGTGGCATATTGTGCTGAAAAATAAACATTCTTTACCTGCCCGCTTTAAAAGTGCAAGCAGCTGAGGCTGCTGGTTATCATTAGAAAGGAAAAAGATATTTTGCCCTTTCTTCTTGGAAGTGCACTGAAAACCTTCCTGTTAATTATATCTGTGGTGGAGCAAAGAGTGGAAAGTTCTGAGAATGTCTACATTATGCACATGAAATATAGTTTGCCTATTTTAATTAAATAAGTTCTAAATATAACCCACTTTAATTCCAGAAACTAATTAAAAGTGCAATTAGTTAATATTGCTGTGTGACATCATTAAGTAAATTGTTCATGTAAAAATGCAAAAAGCCCTATAGGAAACTTGGTGTTATGGGATCCTTCTATGATGTTAAAGATGAACACTACAATGGTGTTCTGCATGCAAATAAATATACCCACTGGAAAAATTTTTGGCATTTTCAGGGTGGTATTGCCCATATAAAAAGTCACAACAATATCAGGTAGGCGGTTAATAAAGCCCTTGAGTTATCTTGATAAAACTCTCGCCACTTCTAGTACGTCTTTTTTTTTTCCAGTTTAGCTTGCATTACGAGCACCCTAAGCTAAACTAAACTAAAGTGCCTATACAGAGGATAAAACTAGCTATGAATGACTTCCTGGTACTACAGCAGAGTCACGATTCTGAGTACATACAATATGGAATTACACTTGCTGATATCATCACACCAGTCACTGCATCACACATAGAATCATAGAATCATAGAATCA
>VZTQ01007847.1:0-27792 GCA_013400755.1 Pelecanoides urinatrix | reverse complement strand
AGCAGATCAACACTCCCGCCCAACTTGGTGTCATCTGCAAACTAACTGAGGGAGCACTCGATCCCCTCATCCAGATCATTGATAAAGATATTGAACAACACTGGCCCCAAAACTGAGCCCTGGGGAACACCGCTCGTGCAAGACTTGTAGCTGTAATAGAAGTCCTGTGCTATGGTCTCGTAAATCTTTCAGGATTTTGCCAGTTCCTGTCTTTCTTCATCGGTCTGGGTTGTGACTGTACATCTTTCCCTTACCTGTCTTTCTGTCCCGAGCTGTCATCTGCTTAGTACCTCTACTCCAGCAGTGCTTCTCTCCCTGCCCAGAAACAGCTGATGGAGTTCAAAAGGGTAATGGGTTGATGAAGGACCTCGGCTGGAGGATGGAGAAGGGGTATTCCAAAGCTGCCTTGCGCTGGGGCTGGATGGAACTCCACACACACAGTTCTGAGTCCCGCGGATGAAAACCAGTCAAGGCACTGTTTAATTTCCTAGCTGCAATTATGCCAGTTTAACATCTCATAAATACAAACCCTGGCTTCAGTTGCTGCCAGTATCTGTTTTTTTTTTTCCATTGTTCTTTTCTCATTTGCCTTTTTACATTTGTCCAAAGACAGCACCATAGAGCAAGAATCCTGTATTAACACTACTCATACAAATTCATTTTTCTACAAACATGATATGAAAGCAACAGAACACAGACAAGTAAGAATTCAATAGGGTGTATTTATACACCCACTCACATGTAAAACAAAGATATGTTCCTTGCTCTTTGTAATAGGGTGGCTTTTTCTGCTCAGAGATTATACAAGCATTTGTACAAGCAGTATTCCCACCATCAATGCAATCTTCTGCTTCTGTACATTGTCATATGCACAACTTGGAAATTAACGTTCCTTCAGTTTAATTACACAAATGTATGTGGAAGATCAAGAGAAGGCGACACATGAATATATGAATCCATTTGAAAATATGAATGAAAATTTGTGGGAAATTTATATGCATTATTGGCTCAGCCCTGTTCACTGTTTTGTGAAGAGAATTATTTTTCGTACTAAAATAATACCCTGCTTGATATCCTGTCCTATTTTTACGCATTCTTTTGCATTTCTTTAGGTATAAATATGAGGCAAACTAGAGACAATTCTAAGAACAACAGTGATTTGGGGGAGACAGGAAAGGTGATTTTTCTGAGGAAAGTTTTTTACAAGAACAGGGCCAAATTCTGAGCCCTAGTGCTGCTTGGTGTTAGGTGTCCTAGTTAAACAGAGAGAACATTATCTGAAGCAGTCAGCTGAAAGTATTTCTAAATGAAGTGGTATGAAGCCCTTCAGCTGGCTTGTTATGCTGACTGTCTTCCTGAATGTAGTGGGATGCTGGGAATGACATGTCAGAAGCATCTTAGAGAAGGGAATATAACTTCAAAGTGTTGCCTCCCAAAAATATTACAGTTCATGGGATAAAATTGAGCTAAGACAATTTTAGGAATATTATTGAGAAAAACTTCATAACTGGGTGAGGAAGTGTAAAGAAGACTCTCCCAGAGGAAGGATGGATGGTTCATCATTTGGGTGCCTAGCACAGATGAAAAAAGTGTTGAAATTCTCTTGAAGTGATGGGGAATAAAACTATGAATAGAAATAAAAATAGAGAAAACTAAGAACCTTGCACAGACAAAAAATAACCAAGAAACGAGTATTTGTAAGGAAAAACATCATTGCTTAGAGAGTTATGCTGTCTGAAAGCTAATGTAGGGTATTTGATTCCTGAATGGACATAAGCAGATGATCTCAAGATGTCCCTTCCAACCTAAACGATTCTGTGATTCTGTGATTCTGTGACTTTAATCCTTCTCTGTGGACATGCATTTCGCTTCGGAGATTCAGTAGGACTCACCACTATATCATGGAGAATAAGTTATATTACGATCGTTCAGTCACTTGGAGAATTAAACACTGACATATATCTCTATCTAACTGCTCATGCATGAAAGAAGACTATAAATAACCACCAATGAATTAAAATAGGAACTTAGGTGAATTTTAAGCAATACTTAAATTTATTACAGAAGTTAAAGTCACAGTAGTTCATTTTATTTTCCCTCATTTCTAGGGATAAATACATGGATGAATCATGGGAAGTTGCTGATTTAGGGCTATTACCCATCTTTATAAGTACTCAAACTACGTTTTGGCATGACATTTGAGATGGTCTTTGTCAAAGCCCTGAGTGCACCGACAGGGTCTAATTGCCCTGCTCAGCCTGTACCCACCTCCTTCTTCATCTTCCTGTGCAATTTCTCCCCTTTCCCATCACAACCCTTGGGGTCTGCCCTGCACCTTGGACCAGGCTTCTGTGAAAACAGCTAAGTTGTGTAAAACGAGAGAAGCCCCACCTGGAGCCTCCGTCTGTGCACCCTACACCCTTTGATCCAGAGCAACATCTGAGCTCATGCCCTGGTCCCTGGTCCTTGCCTGAGCTACGCCGTAGGTTTGCCATGCCCAGCCATGTACCTTGCCAGTCCTGGCCTTGCTTTGTTGACCTGACTCCCTGCCTTGACCTTGGACGGTGCCCTGGTCGGGGAGGTCCCTGCGCTGTCAGCTTGCCTTCCCTGGTGGGGCAGCCCCCTTGCTCCTCCCTTGGTAATTTTAGGTTGAGAGCAGAAATGGCAAAAGAAATCTAGGATCTAGACATCTGTCTCTTAAAAAGGTGCATTTCCGTAACAGTTAAGTTATAGTTAATGTCAATGTTGTCCAAAGTCAGGTGCTTCAATTGCAAAATTTTTGGCTAATAGTTTCAAAAGAATGGAGATTGTGTTTTCCATTCCTGTTCTAGACTATACCTGTATTCTTACTAGCTAAACAAATGGTGGTTTATGTCTTGACAAGTTCTAGTCAGGGGCTAAAATAAGTCTTGTTCAAGGAAAGTAAGTACAGAACTTTAATGTCCATAGAATCACCAAGGAATCATATAAGTGGAATGTATGTTACCATCGCAGCCATTAAAGAACTATGTGGAAGGTTCACAGATTCATCTACTTTTTCAGGAAACCTGAAGTCATTCCTTCTTAATTTGATTAACTATTTTAATTATGTATTACTCTGAGAGGTTTTATTGCTTTTGATGTATTTTAACTGCATAGTTGTGAGGTAATTAGAAGGTTTTGTTAAACAGCACCATAAAAATTAAAGGCATTCTTATTAAACTGTTACCTCTAGTGGTATCTACTGAAAGCTTGATGGAATATTTTCATGAATCTCCCTGTAGGTTTCCAATTGACAATGAATCACAGTGCTGTTTCCTCAGTTAAAAGACGCCTGCAAACTTCCACTGTTTGGCAGTAGATGTTATTGTGGTTATCACATTCATCTGAATAAACCACCAGCTTTAGAAAATAACAATACTTTGTTGTATCATATCTTTCATGCCATACATTAAGAACACCAGTCATGGTATTTCTCTCTCACTAATCAATTATTGAGTTTAATTATCATAAGGGTTTTTTTTTTACTGTAAAATAAGTCACAAACAGGATATAGGCATCCTGTAAGCAGAATCAGGAACTGAGTTCGATGATTATCATCCCTATAGAGTTTAAAAGCTTTAAGAAAAAAAAAAGAAACACCTTTATAAGGATATGATTTTTTCTGACACGTCTCTGAGTAAAAGTTTAATGCGTGAAACACACAGGTATATTTCAGTATTTAGAAATACTTCCCAAGTATGAGGAACTTCCAATTTTATCTTCTGACATACAAAAGGGGGGCCTTGGTTAAGAACAGTAAATAATTTTTCCTTTGAGATAGACTGTCTTCTGGGAAGGAAATGTTCACATAATTTCTCTACTGGTGTTTCTTCCTGCCATCCTGTCAGCAAGACAAAGTTTGCTTTCTCCCAAGGAAATAGCCATGAGATCGATGCACCACACACCTTGCAGTTCCTTACGGGTAGATCCTGTCAATATGAGCCTATTGCCTATGTTCTCTGCTTCCACAGCTGCTTAAGTTTGCTGCCTTTGAAGCCTTTGGTCTGTTCTCTATCTTTTTTCACACTGATTCTTCTTACGTTGCAAATGACTGCAAGAGCTGGGTGAAGTGCAGAACATTTGGTGGTCCATTTTGTTTCAAATCAGCATTTGAAAGAAAAGTTCTTCTGTAATGACTTGCCTACATATTGTTATAATGCAGACAACATAGCACTACTACATTTTCTTGGCATCTGTGGGCTGAATAAACTGTATTCATATGCTACTCATAAGCAAAGTTACGCACTTGCTAAAGAGCAAAGCATATTTTGTGGTTTTAATTACCCACAATTAAGACAGCAAATGCAAATGTGCAAACTTTTGTGATACTCAGAAAAGACAAATTAAGAAAACGCTATATGAAATTGTCTGTTCTGTTTCTGGACAGTTTTAATTGGATTGGTTCCGTAGAGGAAGTACATCCTTATATGCATACGCATACTATCTGCTTTCCTACAGTCACCTGCTGAGGAAGAGTCAGATTTGTTCTCTGAAGCTCTCTTGGAGCTAAGGTAGAGGGCATTTGAACCTGATGTGCCTCCTACATGGAACACAATACACCACGTGGATGAATAAATGCCAAACAGTATGATGTAACCCATAATAAAAATAAAATCGGTTAATGGCAAGAGAAATAGACCTACTAGAAAAGAAGTTGATCCAGGTTTTCTGGGGGTAACACTAACTAGATAACAAGGTCTCTCAAGCCTGGTAAGTCATAGCATAGCCTGGAATGCTTATTGGTGGCCACAGGGTAACTGTATAAATGATTCATGAAATTGTAATGTTTTCAACTCTAATAATTCCTCCTAATCCGTTGTCCTCTCCCCTCTGCTGTGTGTAAGGATCCTGTTACTATGTCTCTTCTGGAAGAGTGAGTCTCTAGATATTAGCATATGAAAGTGCACTCTGATTGATTCTACCTGTCGCAGGGAAATGAAATTGTTTTATTAAGGGCAGGGATTTATGGATTTGGCCAAGTTTAGCTGCTTTGCTGCATACATCTGACACAGAGGTGATCACCCTCCCCCTCCCCTTCCTTCCTTTGCTTCAATGTAAGATGGATAGAAATGATATAGAAAAGGATGTTATAATCCCTCAGATGAAAGGAAAAAGATTCCGGGGACCACTGAAAAATGAAATTTGTACATACAGAGATTCACCCTGCTACTTGTTCCTTGCGATAGTGCTAGAAGTCATTCAATGAGATTTAGTTTTTATAGTAAGAAACCTTGCCATGCAGCAAATCATCAGGTATGCTCACTAGAAATACGGATATTTTCATATCTTTTACAGAAGCTGTATGGCCTCTGAGTCTTCTGTACCTTTTGTTTTGAACCTTTCTGATACACGTTAAACAAACATTATGCTTAAGCTAAGCAGGGTTTTTTGTTTCTTTCCTTAGAGGACCGAAACAATGAAAATTATCTGTATGGAGGAAATCCGATCCCCATGTTGTCAGATTAAATCTGAACCTGAATTCATCCTCAAATATTCATACATGTAATGCAATGGGCTCACTCATGATGTTGTACAGTTGAGCAGTATTTAGCTCAGCTCTAAGAGATCAGATTCAAAAAGTTTAAATAAAAACAGGATTATTGTAGATATAGTTTTAGAAATAAAGGAACTGAAATAGAGAGAGGTGTGATCACCTGCCATTCTACCTTCTAGGAAAGAAAGCTGTCTATGTTTTGAAGGAATAGAAGGAATTGTAAGAATTTCCAACTATGGGGAAATAAAATTAAAAACAAAATTACAGAAATATTGCACCAGAAGCTTTGCTTAAACAAAAAAGGAGTGTGGGAACCCAAAGCCCAAGACCTCCAATCTCAACTATAGCTCCCAGTGCTTCTAATGTCCAAGCTACCCCCCATACCTAATGGGGGGCAAAAGGAGTGGAAACCTTGCAACAAGTCCTGAGATAGTAATTGGGTTGCAAATGAGCTAGAATATTTGAAAATCTTGAGGTCATCAGATACAGAGTGACGCACGTCCTAGCTGCCCATCCCAAGATACAGCTCAGATCCCAAAGGCAGAAAACCTGATAAAAACCTGATAACCCACAGAGCCTCGTCTCAGGCAGATCTCTGACCACTTCCAGGTGCTTTGCCAAAGACCCTGGACCCCGACCCACACCTAGAGCTTAAGATTCGCAGATGAACATGTGAGCCACAGACAACAGAATCCCAGCTGCAGTAGAAACCAGACTCCCACGCAGATTTGCAGGAAACTAAGCAGTGCTTTTTCAGTGGATCTTTCTCTTTCTGGCAAAACAAAATTTCTGATTAAAATGTATTTTGTCATAAAGGAATTATCTTTACTCTTGATTCCTAGTTCTTTAGATACTGAACCATCGCTTACATGATCTCAGATGTGAAGATTAACAGTGTTTGGTAGTTTTTGAATATAGACTTCATTAAGGAGAGTCTAAATATAGTAACTGGTACTTGCATAGTATCATTTGAACTGTCTTGGTGGACAAATCTCTGCTACATGTGAAAAAGCCTTGATTAAAATTAAGAATTTTGATGCAGAAAAAGTGTTAATCACCCGAGAGAAAATTATTGTATAGTAGATATCTCTAGACATCAACGCAATAGGATTTCTTGACCTTCCATATTTCTGTAGCAATTTATGGGATGTTCTTGGTAGATAACTATATCAGTCAAAGTTTGGTGCTATTTACTTCAGTAACACTTGAGGATTGCTGAGAGTCAACTTTTAATCTTAAAAAAAAAAGGTGCAATTTTTTACTCTTGTGTCAGCAATCAACTCTAACTACATATTACCATAGAAAATTCTCAGTGCAGTAATCTGTGGCACCAGGAGCTACTTCAGAGAGAGATGACAACAATTATCAAAAACTATTTTGACTTTTACTAATGAAATAATGATCCTGCCCTCAATTTTTACCAGGGAGTTGTGCTGTTTTCAGACACACTTGAGGTAAGCAGTCTAAAGTTTGAGAGAACATGTTGCAAAATTGCATTCAAACTGCATGAAGTGAGGATGGTATCAGCTAAAGAGGAGTCACATGATTTGTAGCTGGAGTTAAGTCTGTCCTGAAAATTAGCCAGAGTGTGGAAGACAGAAGTAAACATGCTCAGGTCCCCTGTGACCTTTCATAGCTTAATGGTGTATTTGCCTGCTCTACTGTTGATACTTAACTCAGCATTTTGTGTAGCATCTTGGAGTCCCTTTTCTATCAAACATATATAGAAAAAAATGTACTGTCTAGTTATCAGATGGCACAAACAATGTGCTTATAACATCTGATATCACCTGCAGCAGTATGGTGGCCTCACACATGTAAAACTCTGGAAAAAAACACGACTTCCCGTCAGCTGCTATTTCCAATGTCCTGTGCAGGACTACACAATTCAGAAGTGCTTCTTAGCATTTTTATGCTCTAAAGAACATTAGGAAAAGCTATTTACATTTACAACATGAAGCTTTTTAGATTACTATTATTATTATTGTCTGCAGTCTAGCTGCAGCTGAAGAATGATGTAAAATCATCTTGCCATTTAGACTTGATAAGTCCCCATAGTCTTTTAAAAAATATTTACCCATCAAGGGTGGGAAGCAGCGAGAAGCAAAGACCAGGAAGACAGATCTTTGAGAAGTTACTGGGATGGAAGGGTAGAGTTATAGAACTGGGCTCTGTGGAATAAAAGCATCTGTTCGTGTCTTATGTTCATACTTTATTTAACAATGTTATTTAATAAATTTTAAGAAAAAGAAACTTCAGTCTTTTGTCTTATTGGCAAAATCAGTCGTATGTTTTTCTGAATTTGGTACTGGTCTCAAAATGACTTTCAGATAGAGATGCTCTCTAAAACCTATATTTAAAAGTGTCTTAATTCTTACCTCTTGGTATCACGAACGTTACATGAGATAGAAGTGTTGTAGCTCTTTGTGCTGAATTTTGTGCTAAACCTTTTGATATATTTATCAGATCTCATTCTTATTTTATTACTGTAATTTTTTTTTTCCTGCTTTGATTGTAATTTCATTTTAAAAGGACTTTTTGCTTCTGTTCAGTAGTTTTCTATGTATTCTGAAAGAGAGCTGTTCTCAAGCCCAAACCCAAATACACAGAACTTCAGGGAGGTTCAAATCCACAGCTAAAATTTGAGGCTTATCTCTCTCTCCCCATCTATTTCCTTTCCTTCCTTCGCCTGACACCACTTTGGGATCATAGTAAGTACGGCAGAAAAGCAGTCTGGGGTAGAGGATAGCATTGACAAGGCCTTGGCCATCTTAAAGGGAAGCACAAGCAGCACACTATGTAAGTCTACTAAAATTGAAGGAGCCTTGTATAGAGGCAAAGGGGTCCACAGGGGCATAAGAGACCTCCAGGAGCAGAGACTTTCTTTGTGAAAATTACTTGAAATGGAGTATCAACACACGATTAAAATGGTGAGGCATGTTCAGAGAACATGGGATAGGCTTAAAAGTTAGAGGTAAAAGGTTTTTTGATGTCTTGTCTCTCGATTTCAAGTGTTTAGAAATCAACCATACCATGCCATCCACCCTTGCCACTCACACTATTCTTTAAAATCAAGAGAATGAGTAAGCATTTTTTGCTTTTAGCAAATAATAAGTTTTCTTTTTAAATTATTAAATTCTCATATATTCAGTTGACTGAACTTCCCAGCGCCAAAACATTAACAGCATAATAAAATGGCAAGAGTTGAGAGTATAGACATTATTTTGACTCAGAAGTCTCTGTTCTGATTTGGACTGGAAGATTATGGAGTTGGGAGAGAAGTCCTTGATTTTAATTTATTTTTTCTTCTCCCTAGAGATAGAAGCTCACTGAAAAAAAAATCCTGTCACTGATAGTTTTCCAGATGGGAAATAAAACAGTTCCTTCATGCTTACTTTTCATTCGTAGTACAAAGGAATGGTGCCTAAAGTTGATATGCAGTAAATTACATACTCAAAAATATTTTTCTCTTCATCTGCATCTTTTTCAACATTAACAGTAGTAGCGTAGTAGTATTTGATTCTGTTTTGTTTTGTTTTGTTTTGTCTGTTTTGTTTTGCTAATCAGAAGGCTTTCTATACTATGATGTTAGGTAACTGATTCAGAATGGATATATTCAGATTCAAGTCCATCCTGCACCTGGCCCACAGTGGCTTTAGATGAAAATCTTTGTACCGACCGTAAAGGAATAGGAGCTTTGGCTTCCTGCTGTATATGCCAATGCCTTAGCTAGTAGATGACATACATATCCACCTCTTTTTGACAATATAAAACTAAGACTTTGGTTCTGAATAGATATGTTAGCATAATCCTGCTTTTTGCAAATATTCTCAAAAGCTTTCTTTTCAGTTCTGCTGTGGAACAAAGAAAATAGAAATTGAAGACGTCACAAAATGGAACTGTCAGCTTTGGTTAGCAAATGCATATTTCATTTCCTTGTGCCCTTCGTTAGTAGTTCTTTGTAGCAGTAGATAATGAGCTACTATTCATCTGGCATTTTGGAAATAGTATAAATGTTATCTTTTATGGGAATAAAAAGAGTTTCTGAGTCCAGTTCAAAATGAACACACTATTGTAATGAAAAAAGACGTCAGTAGTGGGGACATAATGACTGTAAGTCTGGAGCAAATCTATCATTATGAAAAAATGCACCCACTTTTCCCAATAATTCTCTTTCATTAAGGCAATCTTTGGCATGATACTGTTTTACCTTGGCAAATCTACCTAGGTTTCCCACCTTCACAAATCTTGTTCCCCCGAGACAGCTCTGTAATGAGAGTGAAGTGTTTTTATTATTGCTTTTGTTAATCATGCTTCCTGCATCCTGCAAAGTGCTTCTTATTCTAAACTGCGCCAGAATTATTGGGGAATTAATCAATACTTGTTACCAATCATGATCACAGCTGTTAATCACAGTTCTAATTACCAATTGATTAATTAGTGCAGCCCTGTTCAAAAGTCAGGAGTCATTAAACTTCCAGTACATGTAACTTTAAATTCAACCCAATATCCACAAAGCTCTACAATTACATTTCAACCCACCGTAATTTATTACACATTGTTTTTTATTAATAACTTTTATTTATTATAGTATTTTCCAGTAAGCCAAACTGGATTCCTAGTCTATATATAGTTTCTCATTGTGTACCTACTCTAAATATAATAATTCATTACAATTCCTAATAATAAATGATGAGAAGGTCAATGAAAACCCAACCTGTACATGTTTAGAGACCCTGCTTTGAATTATCCTTTCAGTGTGATAAATGCTTTAGCTAAAGAACAACATTTGGGTGTATTCCAGAGGCTGATACACTGAAGTTATTTACTTTCTTCTGCTAGTGAACGCAATTTATATTAGCAAAACAGCATTTCATTCTATTAACTTAGGTACTGGCTTATTTTTACTGGACAGTGCATACCATCTAACTGCTAATTCATTGACCTTTTTTCTCTACATTTCCAAGTAAAAGAATCTAAATCTATTGCTTGACGTTTTAACAGAGTGAAAGGAGCTAAGTTACCAGTTACAAGATAAACATATTTTCTTTATGCCGTCTTATTACTTAGTAGATTTATAAAAAAAAAACTCCCGGTAAAATCACCAGTCTGCCTTCTGCTCTCACTGCTCCACTGAAACCACTCGTATTAAAATTCAAAGGTCAATCATAAGGCCTTGTTTCATCTGCCTCCATTTTGACACATACTGCTACTATACGTTACTTTTTTCCTCCTTTGAAGCTAATTTTGGCTGTGTCACATTGTCTTCATTAAAAGGAGGGACATAATGACGCAGCTTCCATCAGACAATCCTTTCCTTATTCCTGTGACTTGTGTTATTGGTCTATGCAAACAGCAGATTACTATGGCACGTGCGTGAGCTCAGCCACTGTGGGAAGCAAAGTCTTCACCGATGGCTCCGCCAGCCCCTGTCAGTCTGGATTTCCTTTATACAGACTCTAGAGGGTTCATGTGGGACCTGCTATGTCCATATATAACCATACGGTCTCCCTATAAACTGGCACTTGGCATCATGGCACCACCTGAATTCAGTCTCTCACTGACTTAGTGTTTGACTTTGAGTAAGACCTTTAAGGTCTAATATTGTAAGTTCTTATTCAAGTGACTAGTCCTTTAATTCTGTACAGCTACTCTTATTAGAAATCATTTGATGTCAGCAAAACAAGAAACATCTGCCTCGGAATAATTCATGAAAACTATTTTGAAATCTGTAACAAGCTGCTGCAGCCCATGAATGCATGCACACAGCTCCTGAAACGGGGTGCTCAGCAGGCCTCTGTCTTTGATACTCTGACCTGGGAAACTCTCTGACCCAATCTCTAGTTCACGTCTCCCCACAACACCTCCTTGGCACAGAGGTTTTGTATGATGCCCTGTCAGGAAGTCAAATCCTGCTGCCTTGTGCTGGTTCGCAGACGACACCAGGCTGGGCGGGAGTGTTGATCTGCTGGAGGGCAGGAGGCTCTGCAGAGGGACCTGGACAGGCTGGATCGATGGGCCGAGGCCAATGGAGGAGGTTCAACAAGGCCAAGTGCCGGGTCCTGCACTTGGGCCACAACAACCCCAGGCAACGCTCCAGGCTTGGGGAAGAGCGGCTGGAAAGTGCCCAGAGGAGAAGGACCTGGGGGGNNNNTGATTCTATGATTCTGCTGAGGTACCCAACCCCCAAAAACTTCTATATTGCAAACATGCCTCTTCCTGGAGCACCATCCAGGAGGAATTTCGGTTGGGGTTAACACTTGAGAGACTTCAAAGTGTCAGGGCCCCGAACACATCCCTCTTCTCCTCAGGGTTTAGCGGCGAAGGCTCAGGGCCAACATAGAGATTGGGCAGCTGGTGGCCTTGAAAGAAAGATCTAGAAGATGCCTCAGCCAAGGCTGTCCCCCATTCCCCCGGGAGCTGCTTAAGCTGAGGCTCTCACCTTGGCCTCTGCACAGCGGGGCCTCTGCTTGGCCTGTGCCCCCCACTTTGGGGCTCAGACCTGCCCCATCACTGCGGACTTGCTGGGTGATCATGGTTCCCAGCCGGTCCTGGCTACCACCGGCTGTTGCTCTGCTCTTGGTGCTCTGGCAGGGAGGGAGGGCACCCTGTGCCACCATACAGCCACTTTCTGGTCGCCCCTCACCTTCCCACCGGGACCCCTGCCCTGGCTGCTCCCTGGCAGTGAGATGTTTTCATTTGCATTGGTTTCAAACACACACTGTTCTTCATCTGAGACAGTACAAACCCCAGGTGGCTGTAAGAATACTAAACACAATCTCACAACTTCATTTATCTCACAACTTGAGTTTATCTTTGGATTTTGGAATACAGGTTTATTTGGCAGTATGTGCTCACCTGTCCTGGTTTCAGCTGGGATGGATTTGATTTTCTTCCTAGGAGCTGGTGTAGTGCTGTGTTTTGGATGTAGTGTGAGAATAATGTTGATAACACACTGATGTTTTAGTTGTTGCTAAGTAATATTTACATAGTCAAGGACCTTTCATTTTCCAGTGCCCTGCCAGGTGTGCAGGGGACTGGGAGGGAGCGTGGCCGGGACAGCTAACCCCAACTGGCCAATGGGCTATTCCATACCATATGACGTCATGCTCAGCACATAGAGCTGGACGAAGAAGAAGGAAGGGGGGACATTCGTACTGATGGCGTTTGTCTTCCCAAGTCACCGTTACGTGTGATGGAGCCCTGCTGTCCTGGGGATGGCTGAACACCTGCCTGCCGATGGGAAGTGGTGAATGAATTCCTTGTTTGGCTTTGCTTGGTCGCAGCTTTTGCTTTACCTGTTAAACTGTCTTTATCTCAACCCATGAGTTGTCTCATTTTTACCCTTCCGATTCTCTCCCCCATCCCACCGGGAGGGAGTGAGCAAGCGGCTGGGTGGGGCTTAGTTGCCAGCTGGGGTTAAACCATGACATCACCCCACTGCTTTTCTGCCGATGACATCTCGCTACTCTGCGGCCATCTTTTCTTTCTCTTATTTCCTCTACCCATCCTCCTCTCTCCTTTATAATCACCAGTTCCTTTCTGTCATCAGATGCAATCAGTGATCTTTTACCTGATTACAATCTCCCGATGACATTTAGACACGGAAAACTGATATACCACTGGTCATAACCATGTCTTTCTGAAAGAATGCACTATTTGAATGTATCATCACCAGTCGCACATCTCGTATTATATTATCCCCAAGCAAAGCATAAGGATTTTTCCAACCAGTTCCTATGACTATTCAGAAAAGAATATTGGTGAAAACTATTCCAATGTTTAAAATAGCATGCAGTGCCACCAATCCTGCCCAGCGATCAAATGAAAATAATACTCTGCACATACACATATCTGCCTGCCCTATTCACCCTGAGAAATGAAAAAAAGCTCAACTAATAGGTAAGTGCAAAGTATTCTTGTGGAATGTATTGCTGTAACAAATTTTAAAATCTATTTAATAGAGCCAGAAAAAGCTTATTTCACTTTTTACTTCATACGCTATATATTTTCCAGATGCTAAATACTATTTCACCGTCTAATGAACACCAGTATGAAATAAATTTACTTTATACATATTAGTAATACTTAAGTATTTTACTTAGAGGAAAAGGCTGATTTAAAGATATTTAACTGTAGTAGACTTTATCTTTCTGTACGCTTCTGCTCTACTAACTGAGACATTGTACCACTATTTCAGACTTCGGGAATTTTTTTAGTTCCAGATGTAGTTACATTATCACACAGCATGTTTTTCTCTTACCTTTCAACTGGATAAAGCATAGTAGCAAAAATAGAAAGTATTGAAAATGTAATGGCTGGATCACTTGGATTTCCCGATAGTGTTACATGTTATATCCATATTAAAAGTAAATAGTCTTAGCATGGATAATGGTGTCTTACGAAGACTACCCAGGGAACTCGGGGCTATTAGCCAGGTGCTGAAGAGCTCTGCAATACCTCTGTGAGTTCTGAAGCTGAGCTATGTCTGCTCTTCTCACTGGTCTCTGTTGCTGCTACTGATGTCCGTCCTAAGTGCTGTCATTGCAGCTTACAACTTGCTAAGCCATGCAAATTTCAGTGCTCCTGGGAGCAGAATAATAAAGGTTATGCATTGTTAAAAGCATTGCTGATTCAACTCCCATTTCCCTCAGTATAATTTTATAGTGGATGTCCATTCAGCCTCACAGAAACAAATAAAAAGGCGTGTTTTCAAGCAATATCCATCCAAAGGATGAGGTGTCATGGTCTCTTGGCAAGTGACTACTTCAATGGCAGAGCAGTTTGATTTGCAATAGTTATAAAACAGCTGTTTCTGATCCTAGAGCATAGCAGAGTTAATTACGGAAGTAAGCAGTTTGGAGCAACTCATTTATATTGTGATGCTTTAGTTGGCGTAAGAAAGAAGAGATTTGTCAGAATGTACTAAGCCAGCTCCCCCAAACCCTACTTTATTTTCTAATTCAACAGTAAAATTCTATTTGCTTTGTTATGACGAAGTATAATCCAGGGAAGGTGCATCTTACTTAATCTATATATACTTGTCCTTAAGGTATTTTTCAGTTCCAAAGAGTGTTAGCTGACAGGCCAAACATGTTCTGCAGAGTCTTTTAGAAAAGCAAAAAAATTTTCTTTCGTTTGTTTTCACAAGAATGGCAAGTTATAGAATGACAGCCTTTTGGCAAGGCTAGAGAAGACTTTCAAGGCTAACTGTGTATTAAATGAAGCACCCTGTCTTTTATCTGCTGCTTACTTTATCTTTTGTCATCAGTAGTTAGATGACTTAAGACAGCTCTTTTCATCATTCTCAGGTTGGCAACCCCTTTCAATTGTTAAATAAGAATGAAATGTCATTGTTAAGAATGCACAATTCATGTGTGTATGCTTTACAATGGATTATCAGAGAACATTTAATCCTGAAGGGCAGAGCAGAACAGTAGTTACTACGTTCTAGCAAAATTTGCAACAACTCACTTTCCCCAGCCCTGATGGCCTTTCACGATTCCCATAGTAGTTGCTCCCCACAAGTTGAGAAAATTAACCTGAGCTGTACTAAGACACCATCAGGCTGAATCTGTGAGTGATGTTTAATAGGACTTTATTTGTCTGGAAGTTTCCACTCTGCATCTTCAGCTAAGCTCCTGTTTTGTGTTACATTTCATCAAATTCTGCATACATAACTGAAGTATCTGAGCCTCCCTGTTTAAAATGCTCAGTGTGACGCTAACTTTGAGTTTGGATAGATCACTATCTATTGTCTATATCTCCAGTTGATACCCATCTGACAGATGAGGAAAGAAAAAGAGTATTCAGGACTGTGAAATGAACATTTGTTTCTCTCAGGTCACACCCATAAGACTAGACAGCTGAAAATGTGAGATGGGAAAAATGAGTCAGTTCCTATTTACTTTGTTACCATTTGAATTCTCTTTTTGTCCTCTGTATGCTAACTATCCCTCTCCCCTCTCTTGTTTTGCCACAAGTCTAGAAGCACTGTGCTTCTGGACCTCACCTGCTCCTCACAATACTGCGTTGCGTATGATACGGGTTCTAAGAAGCAAAGTGACAATTACTGCACATACATCATCAAGAGATCTCAAGGCACCGTGCAATTTTTGCCAGTGAATAAAACATCATAAACTTCAGTTTATGAACCAAGCCTCTCTATTGGTCTTGGTTGATGTCTGCCTAGTGGGCTAAGAGTTACGGGAGGGAAAAACAAGCATTCTCATTTTCCTGCTTAATAGCTATTTTGTTTCAGAGCAGTGGAATAACAATAAAAAGCAAAGCTGTTTTACTAGTCATTTGCCAGAGCATGGCACTTCATGCTTTGCTAGTCTGTATGACTCAGTCTTGACAGAGCTCATCAGTTCTATTTAATAAACAAGATGGACAATATCACACAATATATACAAGAGAATAGAGAATCCAGATTCCAAATTCTCGACTACAGTAAGCGGAACAAAAATGCCATCATTAATAGACAAAAATTAGGGCACAGACTTTGTCTCCATTCCAGAACACACAATCTAAGCAATGTATGTCCAGATTAAACATAGGTCTGAGCATCATCCTTTCACACTGATTCCAAATAATTAATAGGGACTGTGAAAATGAGGCAAAGGGTCACCCCTCTAGCAACTGAGCTGTCAAAGTCACTAACAATTTGATAAACATGGGCACTGATGACCTCCTGAGGTGGTCTTCAACCCATTAGGTATTCTTCTGCATATTTAAAATTGTAATTTAACTTTTCATATACTATATTTTTAGTGTTATCCATTACTACAGATAGGAGGCTGTAAACAGAATGAGAAAGAAATGTTTTAGGACTAAAGTTTCATAAATTTATATCAGAGGAGATTCCTCATGTCAGATTTTTAAATCAGAGAGGCTGAGGAAGATTTTTATGCAAGCATCTGCAATTTTGGAACATGTGGTTTGGCTGCCTCTAGGTGAGAAGATTTATTAAATCTGTTGCAGTATCACAGAGTAAATGTGTCAGTCCTATAAAAGTAAAAGACATATAGTGGTTAGACTTGGAATAAATGCAGGAATACATACTTAATATAATTATGCTCTGACAACTGCTGCAATATCTGTACTGACAGAGCTCTGGGTCTGTGAGGGTGTGCTGGGTATTCACACTATTGTAGTTTATCTCACAGGAATAAAAATTGTACCGCTTGATTCCTGGAAGATGACTTCCAGTAGAACAGCGATCTTTAGAACTAAAAAAATATCTATAACCATCTCACCAAGCCACTGCAAGAGTCTGTGCAATTTGTGTGTACAAAAACTCTCTTTTTTCTTTCTTCATGGCATGTGAAGGAATAAAGGTTGGAATTATTTGTACAAGGTGTGCTTGCTTCTCAGCAGCTTCTGCTCCCTTCTCTGTGCACCTGCTGTCATGGCAAAGCGTGGCCAATTAATAATACTTTTGGGAGAAGAGTGGACTTTTCCAACTTGCTGAAATGGAGTCTTTTCCATAAAAAATTGGCAAGTACAGCCCTCCTAAGAGAGATCCAGCTGGCACCTAATAGCCATCAAAGCAAACTGTTGCAAATGTGTAAGGGACATGACATTATTAAATGAGGCTGAAATGACCTATGTGATTCTATGCATGACATCGCTGTCAAGTCCTTGTGTTTCTTAGAAATTTTTCTAGATATTCCATGAAACTCCCTGTGGAAAAACTAAGTACTGTGTCTGCCACAGAGATCGTACTTGCTGCAACAAAAAAGGAAGCAAAGTAGAATCCGGGAAGCAAATATATTCCTAAAAAGTTTTCTTTCATAATCCCAAAGCACTGGAAAGCTAGTTTCTGCAACAGATGCAATCAAAGCTTATTAGTATCAATTTAAATCTGAACTCTATCAAGCAATAACAAACTTCTGTGAGGACTCAGTATCTCCCAGTGAAAATGAACTATTGGCAATATATCTCTGTGTCAGTGCAAAAAATGGATTATCATTCCAGTATCTATTTCCCACTAGTTGGGACAAGATTTTCCTATGCCTCTTCGCAGCGTTACTGACAAGAGGAATATGACCTCACTATGTTCGTTTACACAGTTTTGAGCCAGGTAACAACTTCCATTCCCTGTTGTCATGGTTGTGCCTTCTGTAAGTGCTGGCCACTGGAACTGAGGAAGCCTGAAGAGGTGAATACGTTACACCTGATAAAATAAATTGGAGTGAGGGAAGAAATGGGAGTCTCTCATACTTCACTCTCTTCGTGCAGTACAGTTGACTTGCAGACAGTGGAGGAAACTAAGGGAACTGCAACCTCCCTGACCTGTGTTTTCCAGGATTAGCTGGTGATTTGTGACCTTTGTGGTTCGTAGCCTCTCTTGTGACAGGTCCATGAAATTTCCTGGGTGATGCTGAGTAGTACTATCTCTACAGGCCAGTACTGTACAGTTCCTAAAAGGGCCTATGCCGTTCAGTTGACCGGCATTTTGCTATTCTTTGGGTACTCCGGGGAAATGTATTAGGATGACAGTCTGCTAACGTTCCAGCAAACAGTGACACCTGCAAGAGAGGAGTGACTAGGTTTCAGCCATGGAACTTGAACTGATCCTTTTCTCATGCCAGATGAAAATAAAAAGAGTAACAGAATTTATTGAAAAAAAAAAAAAGAATAGACAAGATATTACAAGATTTTATCAGGACATGGACACCAGAAAAGGAAAAAAAGCCAAGTTTAACCTTCTTCAAAGTTAAAGTATAAAATGTCCCTTCCTCTTTCTCTGTACAAGCTATAGCTAAAACAGCTTGCAGAGCCTGTCCTCAGGAAATGTGTTAGCTGCAGAGGCATGGCAGCTCATGAACTCCCACTCTTGCTTGAGATGTGCTGGTTGGATCTTTCAAAATCAGTAGTGATGATGACTATGGTGTGACTGACTCCCAAATCTGATTTTGAGGCAGCATGTGCCATACTGCTTCATCAGAGACTCGTAAGAAACCTTCTTCCTCTGTATGCTGCCCAGCAAATTGCTACAATCTGACCCACTAGAAAAAACCATCATACTTGCAACTTGCTTATCACATGAACATGTTCTCTGGAGCTTCGCTGATAAGCGCTGCCCAGGCCGTTCCCTGACAAATTGCCATTCTGTACAAAGAAAACAGCAATCCCTGATAACAAGCAGCAAACTATTAATGCTTCTTTTGTTATTCACTGTCACACCATTAATCACAATGAAAATTCCTTTCATGTTGTTCATGTCCAGTAACTAATATTTACTCCTATGGGAGAAAGCTTGGTGACACTTATTATTAATAACACAATGTGGATTTTTTTAAAGTTCCCCCCAAAATGCATCGCCAGACATAGTCTGCCTATTTAAGGAGAGAGGAAGAGATGATAGTACAGAAAATCTCAGGGTAAGTGCCAATCCAGTTTTCAAAAGTAGCCTCTCATTTTGCTTGTCCATCATAAAAACCCTCGAGCCAAATGAACAGAAGCGCTCAACACGCAGAGTTGTTAAACATTTTCCTCTGCTAATGTCGTCCTGGTATCTCAGTTTGCTCACCTGCAGAACAGACACCATGAGTTGCCAGGTGTACTGCGGTCAGTGGGCTTGATGAGCTGTCTGAATGATGGTGGGTTGGCTGTCCCACAGCACTCTTCACCGACGTCTAGCCTACCTCAACGAAATGGCAAGCCAATGCGGCTAGGCAAGTCACCCAGGGCATGTTCTATGTCTTTACATAATTCTTTGTATCTGCATGCACATATACTTAGCAGTTAGATCCTCTGCTGCTTAGAGAAGATGAAGGTACATGGCTCTTTTTATATACAGGGCTCCCTGCAATTCCGTATTAGTCAATGAAAAGGATATAACCGGATGATAAAATAGCAGCAGTCATTGCTCAAATTATTTATAAGTCATTCATTCATCTTTATGTATAGGGCTGTCAGGTTTTTTCCTCTCACATAGAAGGAAAGAAAAAACAAGACTTGGTGCTTGCTCTTCCAAAGAACTGTGCAAAGATTAACTAAAGACGGATGGAAAATAATGACAGAAGGAAAAGGCCACACAAAATTAAGATTTAATGCAGCTTTAAATATAGCTTTTTCATAAGAAAGTATAAGAAGATTAGAAAGAAATTTTCACTAAGGCCCTCAATATGTTATCATTTACTCTCCTACAATGTGAGAGTGTAAATGTATATGAGAAATACGATTGTTCTGATGTGGTGGCATTATGCTCTCCCTTTGCACTGGTGTGAAGTAGCACAGAACTAGACAATATTGAATCCAGGTTACTAAAGACAACACTGACAGAACTGAGCTGAATATCCTTCTAGTGCCTAACACCCAGAAAACAGGATGAATCCGTATCAGGAAAGGTATTTTGTACCTTGTTTCCCTGTTGTTTTCCAAAGATAACTCAAACTCAAGCTGTAGCAGAAGAGCTTGTATGCTACTTTTTTAAAAAAAAAAGAAGTCCAAAATTCATGAAAGAACCACTGACAATTAAGGACCACAACTCAAGTATCCCTCTCCATAGGCAGGTCAGAGAAGTACGCAGGCTGCCACAGTTTGCAGAGAGCCCGCTCATGGTTTTTTCTCTTACTTTTTTGTGAGAGAGCTTCTGGCACCACCTTGGTACTGATGGAACCATTGTCATAATTCCATGTGTTCAATTTCTCCGATGATTCTTTTTCTTTGGACAAAAGACAAGATGGAATCAGTCTCTGATGTATTTGGAGCATCATCTCATCAATAAAACTATTTCAATAACATGCCATAACTAATCTTCAGATTTACAACTCTTCTGAATTTTGAAAATCTGGATCTAGCTTTAAGTCCAGCTGGCTGCTCAGGCCATCATCAGTTAAGAAAAAATGTCTGGAGACAGAAGCTTGGCTGTCAGAGTGGTTCTCTTTGTTATGTGTTTAGCAACACTGAAAAATTTGCAGCTTCACTAAACTTCTCAGTCCCAAACAGACTCTAAGGGTATCCCCAGGGTAGTTGTTGAGTTTGTTAACGTTATAGCATTGACAAAGACAGATAAACCTCTTTTATTCACTTCTACTTTTGGCAACTAGCTTAGCTCTCCATCTTCCAACCCTATGAATCATGCCTTCAAATATACTGGTGAATATTTGTTTTTAAAGTTACTGACTTCAAAGAATTTTATTTCTGAGAGTTAAATGAAACAGTGCAGAGGATGTCACAAAACTGAGAGGCCAGAATTGCTGTTTTCAGAAATTTGGCTAAAGATGCATGTTCTCTGTCACAAGAAATCTGACACGGTTTAATGCAACTGTTTAAATAACCTGGCCTAAATAGAACAGCAGAGCAGAAGAGTCAGCAAACTTGTAGTTGCACAAGGCTCAGTCAGGCAAATGCCTGGAGCACATCTTTTATTAAACAAGGAAAGGTAGAACCATTCTACTGTGTTCTGACTGTTCAGACACATGCTACAAGTGCTACAAGGCCCGCTGAAAATTACTATTTCCACATTCATATCACCTCCTATTATCTCTGCTCAGTCACTGTGAGGCAGCCTAATCTATTCCTCACCATACAGACCATTTTATTCTAACTACTAAATAGCATTCCCCATTTGGATTCTGATATCCAGCAATAGGCTCATTCGTTTAAAGACAGTTTCTACATACCTTACTGAAAAGTGACATTTTGCAGCCAGGGAATTTAAACACTTTCCCAACCTGGAAGATTAACCCATTGGTCGTGTGTGTGTATGTACTTATGTGTACATATAATTGTTATTTAAGGCAATGGCATAAGCGACAATCACCAAGTATTGCAGAGAATGTAGGATCAGTTGTCATGATAATGACTTTAAGACTTTTTACTGCTGAATGACTCGTAAAAATCCATTTATGAACCCTAAGTTGCAAAGCATTTACACAGCTGCTTAACATCAAGCAGTTATGTGTTCAGTGGAACTGGTCTAGAACTAACCTAGTTTTACGTTAGTATTAGAAAGGGGCTAGTTAGTGATGACTGCCAAGTTTTTCCCTCGTATGAGGCTATAAGAATAACGTGAGGACACCTGGAAAACTATCTGTCAAAAAAAAAGCCCACCTATCATTTATAATAATGAGGTGAATGAATATAGAGACTGTCTTGTTTCGTATTACCACACCTATTATGCACTGGGGCTTATTGAAAACTTCTTTTGAACTTGCAGTTGTTAGTTAATTTGTCCTAATAGGACAAATCATCTCTCATCAACATCCAACTTTGCACCTCATTTTCAAACATGTCTGCAGCCTGCTTGGGTACCCCTGAATCAGCACATAGCACGCTACATCTGTAGAATTATGAACAAGCTGGTAAGATGATCACATATAAATGATTACTTGAGAACAGAACAGATATCTGTTATAAACATAAGTAGTGGCCAGTTTTTTCCATAACAATGACAATTTCAAGAAAATGTAGGCTTCCACAAGATAAGAAAACATTTCCAGCCAAATTTGCAAACTGATCACTTCTCTTTCAGGAAAAGCAAGCGATAATATTTGTTTTGGGGTCAGTTTACCTTCAGAGCCTTTATTGGTCTAAGTAGTCACAACGCCTCTGGGGAATGTCTCTATTTCTGATGCCATGTCCGTACACCCCAAAAGAGGACTTCCAGTTAGATTAACACAGCAACTCAGATAGCTTAATGTTGCAGGAAACGGGGACACATCAACATTATCAAATCAAAATATGTGTAAAACCTTTTGTTTCACAAGAAATTCTGGTATTTCAGTATTTCAGCTCGATCTTTGATGAAAACAAATGTGGAAATCTAAAAATTTCCCATGGGAGAGAGATATTTTTTATTTTTATTTCTTAGCTCTCCTTAAAGACTTAAACATAAACTGAAGGGAACACTTGGAAATGTGATTTAGAAATAAGTTCTGTGCTGGCCAGGAAATGAGCTCCTACTCTAACACTGGGCAGTCAGCCTGTAACTCATAGATTATATGAGTTATATGAAGTTATAGGAGGTCAACTAGGTCTAGTTACCTGGCCCTCCACCTGCTTTCGAATGCCATTTTTCTTGAGATGGCCTTCTGGCAGCCGACTTTAGGCTAGATAAATTATTCTTATGGTGACAGCCTGCTCCTGGCTGCCTTTTCCATCATTCTGAGCTGCATTTCTCATGCGCTACACACTTTGAAGTGCTCAGATAAGTCTCTGGGGAAAAAATGGTGGCCAAGAACAGGCCACTTGTCACTGCCAGAACCGTGAATCCATGAGCAGCTCCTTCGGCCTATGCTCCAAATTGCCTGTGGGTCGGAGAACAGCCAGAAGTGCAAACGACTCCTGTGGGAGGAAGACACCGGTCATCTTTTATCCTAGGGCAGCAACACGGCTATTTGTGCTCCAGCCTTAGGTAAAGGATGTTCTAAAGCCCAATATTTTGGTCAAACTCAGTCCTCAAGAGATTTAACTCGAAAAGTTTACTGCACGTATTGCAAGATGAGACTTTGTGCGTCTAAAATGAGTAGCAGAATGTGGGAATGTTAAGGCTTCATTAATGGAGCTATGTAGTATTTTTCAGCAAATAAATCTATTTCCAGGTAACTGAAGCCAAAAGGGAAGCTGTTTATGAGTTTCTAATTCTGTCCATTTATACAAGAAATTAAAAGTCCAATCAATTGCATTACCAACATAGTGTTGGTAAAATGTGTGTGTTTTGCAGATGGCACCTTGCCATCAGATACATCCCTGAATCCGGGAGTGCAAACCTTTTCAAGCAAGAAGTCAGCAGATGTTGTAACAAAATGTCATCTAGTATCAGGTGTCACTTAGGGATGGGGAGATGGGAATACTTCTCTCATATTCCAGCAGTGGTTTTCCTGGCAAAAATCTTGAAAACAGGAAGTGATGAGATACACCTTTTCATTTTTTTGCATGCTTAGATGTTATTAAAGGTATGGTAAGTTCACCACCAGAAGCTAATTCATTAATTTCAAGCTGTTATTTAGTCTTCCCAGACAGATCTTACGTATACAGAACTATTCAGTTTGAGAGACAGGCTGTTAATGACTGGTATGGGCCTTCAGTTACATTGGCCATAAACCATTCTATAATAGTAACGGAGCATACAGAAGCTGTTTCTTGCTTTTATGATTAAAATTTCTTTCAAGACTTTAATAGTAGATCACCTCCTCAAGGGTGCATTGCTTTTATTTTGATTTCTTTTTGATTAGAGAACTGATATACTCTCCCAAGAAGCAAGACTTTTTGAGCAAATATTCTACTTGTGTAGGGCAGCTGATTTGCAGAAAGCAACGATCCACCTAAAACTCCTCCAGTCTGAAATTACTCTTAAAATATTTATCATCAAAGAAAGTGAAGAATGGTTTGTTTTTAACTGTATTTCAAGCTTTCATTAGTTTTCCAGCTTTACATGATTTGGTGTTAATAATATCTCCCAGATGCGAAAATACTCTACTTCCTCTACAAGGGATTTTCTTCTGATATTTCGGGACGTGTTTGTAAACTCAAGCACAAAAGAGAAGCAGGGTTGACAAAATATAAAAATAAGGAATGATGACACTGAAATGGCTATCTTTAGGGCATCACAGTTACCAATTCTCAGGGATGAAGGGAGTCAGTACATGCCCGTTGCACAGGTCAGATTGATCAGACTCCGGCACGCTGCATTGTCGGGCTTACTTTCTGAGGCTTTAGCATGCAATCCATGGCACACTGGCCTTGGCCTTTATTAACAAATGAAAGGAAGCGTATTCTGGTGAAACATGGGACTGAATTATATAAAAAAATACCAAGTTGCTGTTCCAGAAACAGGGAAAGGGAAGCCTGATGGGAGATAGATAAATTTGTGCTTCAGTTTAGGGGTGAACTTCTGTTGAATTGGTTGTGTGAAGGGAAAAAAAGAATTTCCTTCTTTTTTCTCAAAATGGTCTTCCTGGAAGAAAGATGGAATTATTTTTGAAAGCCACAAGGGGAGACAGCCACTTTTTGCAGTGTTAGAGTGATACGTTCATTAGAAGACATGTTCTTACGAGCACTGGACAGGGACACAGCTGGCTTGCTGTATTTCAGAGCAGCACAATGTCACAGGATGGTAATGCAGCATCATGACAGGCATCTCGTTTGTATTTGGCATGTGCTGTATACGTGTATCACCGTATTCATGTTGGATTCCTCAGAGTTGAACATGAGAGTTTCAGACCCTCATTCACGCTCTTACCTGAAAGCGTTGCAACGGCAATTTCATGTCAGCTTGAATCCCAAGAGGGACAGAGGTTCAGCAAAAGCACAGAAGCTCCAGTCAAAACACTGCAGAAAGAAATAGGAAAGAAAGAACAAACAATTGGAAAAAGGCAAGCAGCACTCATGCCTCCCAGGGCTTACAAAGGTAGAGTCAAGGACTTTTATGCTTCTCAAAACACTTGTCTTTCATTCAAGTGAAGAAAATCCAAGCAATCAAAGGAAAAGTTATCAGTGTAAAAATCACTCCATGACACATTTTTAAAAAAATGTAAGAAAGAAAATGTTGCATTTCCTTTGGTAAATGCAATGTTGAAAACAGTTTGATACAGCTGGTTCAAGTGGAAATGAATAATTTTACCTAGGTCACAAAGTGACGGTAAATGTTTGTTGCATGCGTACATAAAGGAAAGATCAGAGACATATTTTATAACATAGCAGAACAATTTATCTGCCTCATAGACTCAAGAATATTTGAATTGAGCATTTGTGACTGAGAAAGCAGTCTGAAATCTCAATTTCCTGTTATTTCCTCAGTAATTGTGGAGTTTCGACGCTTACCTTCACAAGGAAGTAAATCTGTTAAGAATTTTATCCTTATACGAAAAGTGTGTACATTTACTGGGCAGAAGAGATGAAGCAGAATTTGGATTTTATCCTGAACTCTTTGAGGTAAGAACTTTCGGTAATGCAGGAGACAGAACTGTGAGGCAAGATCTACATGTGTGGAGGGCTCTTGTACCTGAAGTGCCATTGGGTTGTTCTCATATACCATGAATACTTTAAACTGCTTACCTGTCCCCATAACAAGAGTGAATGGGAGAGAGACAGAGAGAGAGAGAAAGAGAAAGGCAGGAAGGCAGGAAGGAAACAGATGTTATATATACTAATGGCAATGGGAAGTGATCTAACGTACGGGGTGCTTACTTGAATGAACTATGAGTGCTCTGAATTAAATAGTTTATTAATTTCCATGACAAATTGAGAGTTGCAGTCTTCACCACAATGATTTATAATTCTGGATAAGAAATGAATTTTATCATAGACACAATACAACCCATGAAATTATAAATACAGCTGCATAAATACTGGATAGATGAGTGGGGTTTTTTTCTCTATTGCTGGTAGCTTTTCTGCATAGAGCAACCTGAATCTGAGTTAGAAGTTCATTTTCAAGAGATGTGAGGTGCTAGGCTTGTATTTTCTTAAATGAAAATGAGAATAGGTGAACGACAGAAATAAATAAACAAATGGTCTTGTAGAGTTCATTTTCCTATAACAGCTATTTATAAAATGTAAAAGGAAATAATAGTCTGATGTTTTCTGTTATCACTGAACTTATGAGGATTAAATTATTCCTTTAGTTGAACATAAGATCCTTCTGCATTTTAACCTCATCCTCTTACTTTTAATCTGCATTTTTCAAAGTTCTAACACAGAGGTAATTGCCTGTCACTGCTGAGTAGAGTAACACACAGAAAAAAAAATGGGTCCCACAAGCTTTAGCAATTTCAGCTTTTCACTCTTCAGGCACTGTGATGAGCTACCACTGATAAACTACACGAGCATTCCTAATTACAAAACCTACAAACAGAAGCTTTGAAATGTACCTTTGCGTACACTTCATCGCATTTACCTCTAGCCTTATTAACAATAGGCTCCAATCTGTGCTAATTATCTTGGTCTCATCTATAGACTGTAGTAAGGCAACTACTCTCTTTTAGGTTATAGAGGGAGAGTGGATTCCTCATAAAATCTAAGCGGAAAAAAATACTACCCTTAACCCCTTGTCTCCCTTTCTCTTTATTATTGCAGTGTTCACACTTTGATTCACACTTTTACAGCAGTCTATCCTACGATCAAGGGTTACTGCATATAGTATATGTCACTGCATATAGTGACAGTCGTATAACGACCCTTGCCCCAGACACTTTACAAGGCAAGTACCAGATAAAAGACAGCAGGGGAAGTAACGTACTGTGATTAGACAATTTAATAATTATTTCTTAGGTTCCAAAGTTAGCATCCTGCCGAGGCATTTATACTTCTCTGGGCACTTGCACCGAGAGAAAGACATTGCTGCAGCAGATTATAACTGGTTTACAAACAGAAGTTTTTCTTTTGCAGTCTGTGGCCTTGAGATTTCATTGTTGTAATCAAAACAACCAAAAGCAACCCTGAATATTAGATTCTGCACCATAAGACAGCCTCCAAAACCAACCAGTTCATCAGATTGCCTTTCACCAGCCTATTTTGGTGAACACAGACAGATTAAAAGAAAGAAAAAAAGGAAGGTGCTTTGATTTTTCAGAATCTAAGTGGAGAAATCAAAGTGTAGTCAACACAAATATTTACTGCAGCTGGGATTTTGCTAGAATTGGATAACTTTACCAGAGGTAACAGCACCGGTATGACAGTAATACAAATTGCCAGATCTCGTGATGTAGGTCACAAATTAATACACTATAATTTATTTTCCCTTTGCTGAAACACTGAGTATTGTTCAGCGTCAGAGACTTAATACCTGACTGGAGAACATATAATGCATTAAAACATCTTTATGGTAACCGCATTACATATACCATCTGAAATGGATACCACAGAAGACTTCAGCAAAATCTTTGGAAATGCTGGAAACTTCTGCAGAGGGAGTTGTCCAGACCTGCAGCTATTCACAGCACCATGCTAATCAGTAACTCTCTGAGCAAGATAAATCTATGCCACAGATGAACATGGCTGCTGAAATCTTTGACTGGAGAAATCCCCATATTTCTCCTATTGCAAATGATAATTTTCTTACCACATTCTCCAGAAGGCAAAGTCATACAATATTGTGCTTCAAAAGCCATTAATGAGGTTCTTCAAAAATCTTGCACAATTATAAATATGAATGTAGAGTTAGAAAGTGCTAACACCAATGAGGCAACACTCAGATGATCAGAAAGCCGTTTTTTCTTCATATTCAAATGTTTTGATAAGGGATTCAAAGAAACAAATGAGTTTACTTCTCTTTTTTGACTTACACATTTTGATCCCATTTTGATTCGAAGCCACCGAGGCGA